>BSQZ01000047.1:812500-912500 GCA_033239005.1 Lamellibrachia satsuma | reverse complement strand
TATGTATGTATGTATGTATGTGTGTATGTATGTATGTATGTATGTATGTATGTATGTATGCATGTATATTTATATGTATGGATGTATGTATGTATGTATGTATGTATGTATGCATGTATGTATGAATATATATATATATATATATATATATATATATCACGGGATCACGTGAATCACGTGAATACGTTGCTGATTTGTTTTACTGACAACAAGTGGTCTATGTATGTATGTGTGTATGTATGTATGTATGTATGTATGTATGTATGTATGCATGTATGTTTATATGTATGGATGTATGTATGTATGTATGCATGTATGTATGAATATATATATATATATATATATATATATATATATATATATATATATATATATATATATATATATATATATATATATATATATATATATATATAAAACTAATATATTTCGAGAATGTTCTAGAATGTAATTTAATTATTGGTGCTATTTCCGTTGCCATTCAATGAAAAGTTTTCGAGTATGTTCTAGAATGTCATTGCAAGGTCATTGCACTTATCGCCCTCGTGTTTATTAAAGCAAGATGCAGAAGTCTGCAACATTACTGCAACATTGTCTCGTGATTTGAAACAATTTTACACGCATTTTTATTGGTATATCTGTCTCGTGACAAAAAAGACGTGACCGAACAAACATATGCTTTCACACAACCAACCATTATATCGAACAGAGAGATGCTCTCACACAACCAACCATTATATCGCTCGCATTTCAATCGACAACAATGTATTCAGTAAGACGCGTAGGTTTCATGTAAGCAGAGACAGTCCGTAGGCAGCCTCGTCCAATAAAGATGATTACGGCACTTTCTGAATTAGACGACATCCAGCTCTGTGTACCATGAGTGGTAAGTTGGTTATTCGTTTGTTATAAATAATGACTTACTACGATTGTGGTATGCATTATTATGCAGCATGATAAAATTAATTTACTTACCGTTCGTTGTGTCAACAGAAAGTGACGAAGCCACCTTCGCCGGCAGTGGCAATGGTTGCGGCCACAGAGGCGGCCTTGACGAGATAAGTGGGGACGGCAGCTATAGGTGCAAGGGCAGCAGCGGCTGCGGCTGCGGCCTCGGGGGCGGGTTCGACGAGGACAGCACCACCGACGGTGAAAGTGGTGACGGCGGATTCGGCCCCCAAGAGAAGGAGATCAACTCGGTCATTGGCGACGATCGAAGATTGCGGCAGCTCCTTCACCAGAAGTAGCGATTTGAATCGTCACGTCGCCGATGGCCGCTGCATGAGAAAAAAGAATGCATGACACAGGAGGAAAAACTTAACGCGTTGGTGGTGAGTAACGAAATAATTGAATTAGCTAATAGCTCTTCCATTTCACGCCTTGCTTTCCAATATGACCGCCCCCCCCCCCGACCTTTATCCAATATGGCCGCCCCACGTGCTTCTTCTAATATGGCCGCATCCTCGTGCGTCTTCCAATATGGCCGTCCCCACGTGCTTCTTCCAATATGGCAGCCCCACGTGCTTCTTCCAATATGGCCGTCCCTAGGACTTCTTCCATTATGGCCACTCCCATGTCCCCAACCGTTCCCTCACTCCTTCACTCACCAATTCACTCCTCCGTTTTCTGTTTCATTCACTCACCCATTCATTCCCTCATACACTCACTCTTTAACTCACACGTTCAATCACCCATTCATCCACTCATTCATTCAATAATTAAGTAATCCTTTCACTCACACAATCATTCACCATTTCACTCAAACTTTCACTCATCTAATCGTTCAACCATTCACTCATTCTTTCACTCACCAATGTACGCACCCATTCACCTACTCATTATCTAACTCGTTCACTCAATTAATCATTCACTCAATTCATTCACCCATTTACTCATTTATTCACTCAATCATTTTGTAACCCGTTCATTCCACCATTTTCTCATCAATTCAATCCCACTTTCACTCACCCAGTCACTCCCTTATTCACTCACTAAGCCATTCACTCACCCTCTAACTCACCAAATCACTCACCCATTCACTCATACATTCACCCATCCGTCCAATCGCCCATTTACTCAATAACTCACTCACCCGTTCATTCACCATTTCACTAATTGATTCACTCACCCTTTCCCTCACCCATACACTAAACCATTCACTCCCCCATTTACTCACCCATTCACTCACCCTTTCAATAAAGCATTATCTCACCTATTCACTCAAACTATCACTCACCAATTCATTCATGCATTCATTCACTTATTGACTCTACTTTTCGTTCACCCATTACTGTTTCATTCAGTCATTCATTCACCATCTCATTCATTAACACATTCACATTTTCACTTACCCTTTCATTCAAATGTTCGCTCACACGTTCATTCACCCATTCACTCACACATTCATTCTTTCATTCAAACTCTTAATCATTCAATATTTCACTCAACCATTCAATCACTCACTCACTCACCGATTCACTCACCCACTGACTGACGCATTGACTCATTTACTCACTCATTCATATATTTACTCATTCCCCGTCTAATTCATATATCCATTCTCTCACCGATTCAATCATCCATTCATTCACCCATTTTATCATGCATTCATTCACACATTCACTCTCACAGTCACTCACTCATTCACTCACCCATTAACTAACCCATTAACTCACCATTCATGAATACATTTACTAACCAGTTCAGTCGGCCATTCACTTATTCATTTACACACTCATTCACTCACCCTTTCAATTACCCGTGAACTCCATCATTTTTAATTCATTTACTCACATACACACACCCATTAACTCACCAATTCACTCACCCATTTTCTCAACAGTTCACTCATGTATTCGCCCAACCTGTCACTCACTCATTCACTCACACATTCGCAATCATATTCACACGTCAATCACTCACGAAATCACTCATTCATTCAATCAATATTTCACTTAACAGTTCAGTTACCCATTTACTCACTCATTAACTCACTCATTTACCCACCCGTTCACTCCCCCACTCGCTCACCCATTCACTCGCTCATTCATTCTCCAATAAACTCACCCATTCGCTCCTTCATTCACTCACCCTTTCACTCAATCATTCGCTCACCCTTTCCCTCATCCATTCACTGACACATTCACTCACCGAATCACTCACTCACTCACTCACTCACTCACTCACTCACTCAATCTCCCATTCATTCAGCCAATCACTCACCCTTTCACTCACCCAATCACTCAAGCATTCAGTCACCCTTTCAATCACCCATGTACGCACCCATTCCCTCATCCATTCACTCAACCTTTATTTCCTTCATTCAATCACCCATTCACTCATTATCTCCCTCATTCACTAACTCACTCATTCACACACACACACACGCACGCACGCACGCACGCACACACACACACACACGCACACACACACACACGCCACGCGCACACACGCCACGCGCACACACGCACACACTCATATTCGCGCACCCATTAACTGACCAATTCATTCACCCATTCTATTACCAGTTCACGCACCCATTTATTCTATTTATTTTAATTAATCTCATATGCATGTTTTAGTTTTGTAATGCGCCTTTGAATGGTCGAAGCGGCCATATTTATGGCGTAAACAAAAGCAGTTATTATTATCAGTTTGAATAGGGTTGTTTCTATCAAATGGTACTTCTTGTAAGATGATTGCAACATCTCATTCAATTTGTCGTCTTGCAAGTAAGATGTCAGTTGTATCGCAACCACTTTCTCAATAATCTTTGTATAAATGGCCAAATTTGACACAGGTTTATTTCAAGTGGGAGGTAACGTTGTTGATAGAAGGCCATGTATTATATCCGTTTAATAATGTGTCCTACCTTCGCTGCTTGTTCGTCGAGTGTCAATATAGGTTCATTGTTTTGCTAGTTCTGATTTATTTGACAGTAGCGACAAATCAACTACAAAGCCAATAATATATACCCATGTTTTGACTTTTCTGTGAGACTTTCTTTGTTAAATTCATACTCCTATGCATTTTCTATTGGTATTGTGCGACGCAGACAGAGGTCTGTAGTACAATCATAAATAAGACGTTCTCCTGCTTTGATAAAAAACACATATGTTTCTCCGACGGGTTCTAAGCTTGGGCAATTTCACTCAACCATATTTAAAAAGAATGCCTCAGTTCACTCAGCTGTATAAACGAGTACATGTAAGTGATTACAGTGGAGGATATATGAACCAATTGTCTTCGCGCAGTAATTGCAGCGTGATGGAGGCTTCCCAGATAAGTCGAGTTGGGGTTGGATGGACAATGTCTGTCAGGGGTTGAAGTGTAAAGCACTTTGAACGGTCCTACGGACTGGATACCGCCCTATAAAAGAACACACCTCTTTCCGTTACCATCCGATGAAATAATCTTAACCACGTTTTTTAATACATGTCCTTTATGGCTGCTCAATCGTGAGTAAATAGAGAACCAGCATGTTCATCGCTATGACATCATGAATAAGAAACAACGAGTGTACACGCTTTATTGACACGATATTTGTTTTAAAGGTACACGATTTGTTGCTTATGTAATAATATGGTACTGGAATAAACCTTTCAAAAATGTACTGCCCTCCAAACTGGTTTTAATAAGACATTCATATTTTTGCATTTTGATTGTTTCTGACCGAATAATGCTTATGGCGAGAAATCAGTATGTTTTTTAATCTGTTGTACAATTCTAATATTTTTTTGTCATCAACTGGACTTAGAAACATACTCCCATTACATACTTCCCCCAATTAATCATAAATAGACACCACATCCTTGTCAAGTGAAAAAACATTATTTGCTAAGTTAAAAAGATCATTTGTGAACTTATATGAACTTACTTGAACTTACTTTAATGCACTTACATGATTTTGTTGGGATTCTATAAATAATTTGTTTCTCTCAAAATGAGCCGTGATTTCATCTTTCATAATACTTTCCATCACTTTGCATACTATGGAGGTTAAACTCACTGGTCTGTAGTTTCTTACTTCGAATGTTTTACATTTCTTAAATATCGGTGTGATGTTTGCCGTCTCCAGTCTACAGGTACTCGTTCTATGTCCCGTGGTGTGTCAGAGTCTCCAGTCTACAGGTACTCGTTCTATGTTCAGTGGTGTGTCAGAGTCTCCAGTCTACAGGTACTCGTTCTATGTCCCGTGATGTGTCAGAGTCTCCAGTCTACAGGTACTCTTTCTATGTCCCTTGATGTGTCAGAGTCTCCAGTCTACAGGTACTCGTTCTATGTCCCGTGATGTGTCAGAGTCTCCAGTCTACAGGTACTCGTTCTATGTCCCTTGATGTGTCAAAGTCTCCAGTCTACAGGTACTCGTTCTATGTCCCTTGATGTGTCAGAGTCTCCAGTCTACAGGTACTCGTTCTATGTCCCGTGGTGTGTCAGAGTCTCCAGTCTACAGGTACTCGTTCTATGTCCCGTGATGTGTCAGAGTCTCCAGTCTACAGGTACTCGTTCTATGTCCCGTGATGTGTCAAAGTCTCCAGTCTACAGGTACTCGTTCTATGTCCCGTGATGTGTCAAAGTCTCCAGTCTACAGGTACTCGTTCTATGTCCCTTGATGTGTCAGAGTCTCCAGTCTACAGGTACTCGTTCTATGTCCCGTGATGTGTCAAAGTCTCCAGTCTACAGGTACTCGTTCTATGTCCCTTGATGTGTCAGAGTCTCCAGTCTACAGGTACTCGTTCTATGTCCCGTGATGTGTCAGAGTCTCCAGTCTACAGGTACTCGTTCTATGTCCCTTGATGTGTCAGAGTCTCCAGTCTACAGGTACTCGTTCTATGTCCCGTGATGTGTCAAAGTCTCCAGTCTACAGGTACTCGTTCTATGTCCCTTGATGTGTCAGAGTCTCCAGTCTACAGGTACTCGTTCTATGTCCAGTGGTGTGTCAGAGTCTCCAGTCTACAGGTACTCGTTCTATGTCCCGTGGTGTGTCAGAGTCTCCAGTCTACAGGTACTCGTTCTATGTCCCGTGATGTGTCAAAGTATCCAGTTTACAGGTACTCGTTCTATGTCCCGTGGTGTGTCAGAGCCTCCAGTCTACAGGTACTCGTTCTATGTCCCGTGGTGTGTCAGAGTCTCCAGTCTACAGGTACTCGTTCTATGTCCCGTGGTGTGTCAGAGTCTCCAGTCTACAGGTACTCGTTCTATGTCCCGTGGTGTGTCAGAGTCTCCAGTCTACAGGTACTCGTTCTATGTCCCTGATGTGTCAGAGTCTCCAGTCTACAGGTACTCGTTCTATGTCCCGTGATGTGTCAAAGTCTCCAGTCTACAGGTACTCGTTCTATGTCCCGTGATGTGTCAAAGTCTCCAGTCTACAGGTACTCGTTCTATGTCCCGTGGTGTGTCAGAGTCTCCAGTCTACAGGTACTCGTTCTATGTCCCGTGGTGTGTCAGAGTCTCCAGTCTACAGGTACTCGTTCTATGTCCCGTGGTGTGTCAGAGTCTCCAGTCTACAGGTACTCGTTCTATGTCCCTGATGTGTCAGAGTCTCCAGTCTACAGGTACTCGTTCTATGTCCCGTGGTGTGTCAGAGTCTCCAGTCTACAGGTACTCGTTCTATGTCCCGTGATGTGTCAAAGTCTCCAGTCTACAGGTACTCGTTCTATGTCCCGTGATGTGTCAAAGTCTCCAGTCTACAGGTACTCGTTCTATGTCCCGTGATGTGTCAAAGTCTCCAGTCTACAGGTACTCGTTCTATGTCCCGTGGTGTGTCAGAGTCTCCAGTCTACAGGTACTCGTTCTATGTCCCGTGATGTGTCAAAGTCTCCAGTATACAGGTACTCGTTCTATGTCCCGTGGTGTGTCAGAGTCTCCAGTCTACAGGTACTCGTTCTATGTCCCGTGGTGTGTCAGAGTCTCCAGTCTACAGGTACTCGTTCTATGTCCCGTGGTGTGTCAGAGTCTCCAGTCTACAGGTACTCGTTCTATGTCCCGTGGTGTGTCAGAGTCTCCAGTCTACAGGTACTCGTTCTATGTCCCTGGTGTGTCAGAGTCTCCAGTCTACAGGTACTCGTTCTATGTCCCGTGGTGTGTCAGAGTCTCCAGTCTACAGGTACTCGTTCTATGTCCCGTGATGTGTCAAAGTCTCCAGTTTACAGGTACTCGTTCTATGTCCCGTGGTGTGTCAGAGTCTCCAGTCTACAGGTACTCGTTCTATGTCCCGTGGTGTGTCAGAGTCTCCAGTCTACAGGTACTCGTTCTATGTCCCGTGATGTGTCAAAGTCTCCAGTTTACAGGTACTCGTTCTATGTCCCGTGGTGTGTCAGAGTCTCCAGTCTACAGGTACTCGTTCTATGTCCCGTGGTGTGTCAGAGTCTCCAGTCTACAGGTACTCGTTCTATGTCCCGTGATGTGTCAGAGTCTCCAGTCTACAGGTACTCGTTCTATGTCCCTGATGTGTCAGAGTCTCCAGTCTACAGGTACTCGTTCTATGTCCCGTGGTGTGTCAGAGTCTCCAGTCTACAGGTACTCGTTCTATGTCCCTGATGTGTCAGAGTCTCCAGTCTACAGGTACTCGTTCTATGTCCCTGATGTGTCAGAGTCTCCAGTCTACAGGTACTCGTTCTATGTCCCGTGGTGTGTCAGAGTCTCCAGTCTACAGGTACTCGTTCTATGTCCCGTGATGTGTCAAAGTCTCCAGTCTACAGGTACTCGTTCTATGTCCCATGATGTATCAATCAGTCACTTCTCTGTTCTGTGTTGGTAATATCGGTTTCATTTTAGCCAGTTAAAAAACTTTGTTTAAATAACATGCTCATAGGAATTGCCAGTTCTTCAGCACATTTATTTAAAACTGTTGGATAAATTCGATCATCACTTAGTGACTTGTCAATATTCAGTTTTTTTAATTTATTCAATACTTTTACTCCACTGCAATCACACTCTAGCAATGCATTTGGGTCGTCTTGTCTCATTATGATCTTTGGTTCTGGTATGTTTGGATCTTCGTTGGTGCACACTTCGGTGAATGCAGTGTTCAGTAGGCCTGCCATAGTCTGGTCATATGTGATTGTTTTTCCATCTTTATCTAGTATTGGGCCAATACGGGGTTTCGTCGTTGTTTGTGACTTGTAATACTTGAAGAATTTCTTGGGATATGTTTTTGTTTTCAGACAGATCTCATTCAAATAATCTCTTAGATTTCATATGCGCATTGTTTCTTGCATTTAATTTGTTTTGATATGATAAGTAATCTACATGTAGGTTACTCTGTTTGTAACGTTTCCAGCTCCTCTGTTTCTTGTTTCTCAGGTTCTTAATGTTTTGTTCCACCTAGGTGGCTTCTTTGTGTTATTCCGCCATGTTTTCAATGGCACAAACTGCTCAACACCTCGTTGTAAGATGAGTTTCAGAGTCTCCCAGTTCCGATTTACCATCCTTGATGACAATACAATGTTTCAGTTCTAATGACAATCTTCGCAATTTGAGTTATTAATTTACACCAGACCTTTTCTGTGTATCCGTCAGCTGCTGATTAATGTTGATGTTGTACTCATCTTTAAACATTATTAGACAACCTCCACCTTTGCTGTATTTTTTGTCTTTCATTATTATATTGTAACCTTCAACCACCAGTTCACCGTCTGCAACATCTCCATAAGCCCAGAATTCTGCTACCAGGATGATTGCTCGTGAATCTTCATATATCAGACTCTCCAATTCTTGCCGTTTGTTCATGAGACTCCTAACATTTATCAGTGTACATGTCAGGTGCGTCATGTTAGTCAGTGTCTCCCTCGTCCCTCCCCCACCCTCCCCCGGGGCCGGATCTCTGTACATAATTGTTAGTGGATGTTATTTGAGGGTTAGAGTTAGTAGTAGTAGGGTTAGTCAGTGTCTCCCTCGTCCCTCCCACCACCCTCCCCCGGGGCCGGATCTCTGTACATAATTGTTAGTGGATGTTAGTTGAGGGTTAGAGTTAGTAGTAGGGTTAGTCAATGTCTCCCTCGTCCCTCCCACCACCCTCCCCCGGGGCCGGTTCTCTGTACATAATTGTTAGTGGATGTTAGTTGAGGGTTAGAGTTAGTAGTAGGGTTAGTCAATGTCTCCCTCGTCCCTCCCACCACCCTCCCCCGGGGCCGGATCTCTGTACATAATTGTTAGCGGATGTTATTTGAGGGTTAGAGTTAGTAGTAGGGTTAGGATTGTTAATGCATGTATAATCTTGAAGTGTTAATGTTATTTAGCACAGACTCTTGACTAGATGGGCTAACAAGGTTTGTATTAATTATAGGTGAAGGGTAGTTTGAACATGGTTAGTGTAAACAGGGGCTAGTATGTTAGTTGTGTTAGTAGCGGTTATATACACAGAGGGGAATAGAATACTAGGTAGCCCTCCTCCCCTACTCCCCTTCCTCCCCATGTCCACCTCAGTACTGCGAGTAAGTAGGTCGCGTCTAGCTCTAGCTCTGTCAGTGGCAGGGTCGGTCCTGGGTGAGGTTTCATCTTATTTCTCAACGACCTCTTTGTTTCTGATCACCAGGTTTCGTTCGCCATTTCTTTTTCTCTGATTAATTATTTTCTGTTGTGGTAATTTTTTTCCTGTTCTTTTTTTGTCATTTCTGAATTGATAAAGGCATCTTACCATGCGATGTCATCACGAAGTACCTTGGCTTTTTCCATCGTTTTGTCCTTGTCACGCCTTTCACTGTGATTTTCAAAGTCTAGTTCTGTCAGATTTCCTCTCTGATGGAATCGTGATAACTTACTTTATACAAAGTGACTCAAATCCAAGTTTGTCCGCTAATTTCATCGCAATTCCTTTGTCAGTTTTAGAATCTTCCAGATTTGTGTTTGATACACTACCTCTTTCTCCGTCTGTTCTAGGGACCGCTTCAGGCAGTCTGTATTCAATGACATTGTTAATACTCTTTTCACGTTCACTGATTTCATAAGCTTTTTCACAAATCATATTTCTTAGTTTCATTTCAAATTCAAAATCTTCAACATTAGCAGTTTTGGTTATGTTCTTATCCAGTTGAGTGATTTGTCCTCTAGCTCCTTTTGTCGTACACTGACCATTTGTGCTAACTTCAGAACATCGCCAGCTTTGGTATCACAGACTTCACATATACATTATGTTCCTTTGTTGGGCCTGCTCAGTACTTCAAACTCTTTTTCATCAATATTTTCACATTTAATGTGGTACCACTTCGAGCAGTACTCACAACATATTGCCTGATTTCCCGTTTTCACATGAGCCTTGCATTTCCCATTTCCTCACGGGTGTTTCACCATTTTGGCGACTGTTGTTGACAACGCTGTGATGGGCGATAATGCAATATAACAATGGTTTTAAGTTGTTATAAGATATTAAGACCTGTTTGACATATTAACCAAATGTACGATAAACCGATTCCCACAAGCTTTACACATCACAATTTTTACACTTCAACTCCTTTGTTGTGCTCCGAATGGATAAATAATTACAAACTTTGCAACTTTTCAAACACGCTTCCGGCGACACCTGGCGACCACCTTTCCAAATGTTAAAATAATTGTTGAATCCATTTGCAATAGCCTTATTTTCTTATATTTGTTTGCTCTTACAAAATATGTATTGTATTCTGTTGTGTTGAGTTGTATGTTGATGATACTGTTTAGTATTTTCCAGGTACCCTTTACATTATGTTTCTGCTTCTCTAGCTACTCGATGTAGTAAGGTTTTTCAGAACACATTAATACAAACGTCACTTTGTTTTCATATGTTTTGTACTTTTGTCCCGCTTCAGAAAATTTATATATAATCAATGCTTTTCACAGCCTTTTTTCTTGGCACAAGTACATTTTAGTACATTGATGAACCATGCCTTTTCTTCAGTACTCTTTTCACTGGACAATATTTATTAAACAAATGTATACATATGTGCAGAAACGTATCATAAGCATGATTTGCATCATTAGTGTTTAGAACATCATCCCAGGATATATACGGTTGATAATAACATTCGAGTAATTCTTTATAGATAATTCCACTGAAACGCATTCGAATATATGTAATACTGTCATCGATTTGTATTCAAGTAATTTGCAATACAGCTCTTTCCTTCTGTACATTGCAACATCACCACCTCTTCGATCACCTCTAGTAATGTGATAACCATTGTAATTGTTTATAGCATAGTCATTGATTAGGTCTAGTTCAGCCCATGTCTCAGATATGGTGATGATATTAAATTGCAGATCAAGCTCTGCGAGGAAGTCTCAACTTTTTAAAAGTTAGCTTTAAAACTTCTAGCATTAGAATGTATGAATGACAATCCCTTCGCTGTACTAATGTTGCTTTTGAATTGCATGTCAGTGTAATATTCACATTTTGATGTAAATATTTTGTTGTAGAAATAGTTGTCTGGGTCAATGTCATTTTCGAAACCAACTTTTATAAACTAATGTATGAATATAAAATAATTGTTCAACAGATGAATGTTCAAATATACATTCATCATCGCTTATATTATGAAATAGGAAGACTTCACAACATGAAAGACAGTGGTAAGCAATATGTTTTCGATGAATTAACATGGTGTTAAGTTAGTTTCGCACAAGTTTAGTGGAGACTTGTTTCACAGAGTTCACATTTAACTACATGATTATTCAAGTTCCGATTACAAACAGGACACAGGACTGTCTTTAGTAAGGTTTAATTTCTATTGATAGTGAATTTACTTCATAATCTTTCAAGCTCCGCTAGGGTCTTCAATTTAAATCTTTGCTCGAAATCTCTAACCTTTATGACGACGCAGCAATGATGTGTCCACGCACTGAACATTTGTTTTCTCTTTTCAGGTGTCTAGCATGTCGCAACAGTTGACTATTGTAGGACGACGGGTCGTCGTCTATGTAATTGTGTGTTTCTTTAAGCATACGTCGTTTCGCCTTCAGTTCTGCTTTTTCCCTGCATAATGCAACTGAACGATGACCGTGCGTTTTCCGCCACGTCGGGGCGGCAGATCGTGAATCGCCGATATGTCGTACGGTTCGAGATGCACGTTTAATTTCTGACGAGCGCAGTTGACGAAGTTTGTTGACATTGCCAAACTATCGGTGATGGAGGGTGTCTCGTCGTCTGTTGTTGGTGAGGAATGCACGTTCTGCTCTGGCATGGCAGTGGTCACGGCGGTGGTCGCGGCAGTTATCGCGGCGTAACTGTGGAGGTTCACTCCCGTAATGGTGATATTCTTTTTGTTCATGGTTTGCTCAAGTTCGTTAATCTGATCTTCGAGTTTGTTAATTCGATCGTCTTTTGCTTTGATTATGTCAAGGAGCTCGGATATGCGTTTGTCCGTGGTTTTGTTTCGGTTTTTATTTCTTTGAAGGATTCGCACAATAAATCCAGAGATAGTCTGATTTCCGCTAGCTCTGACTCGTCAGTGGCACTTGCAATGCGTCTTCCCGCTTTCGGCATGGCTAGCGTTATTGTATTTGCGCGACTTTGTGGACTGCCTGAGGCTAATTGTCTGTGCATGCTACTTAGCTTTGTTTTGTGCACAGCTGCAACCAATGTCACAGCCCACTACAGTTGCTATTGTTCGTCGTCGGAGCGTTCAGGTGAATCTAAAGATACCGGGTCAGAGGAGGTGAATTTCCAGAGCTGTACTTATCAGATGGGCGAGATCGCCTGGGGCTGATTGTTAGTGCATGCTACGTAGCTTTGTTTGGCATACAGGTGCAACCCATTTCATGGCAGAATTGTTCAAGTCGGTCCAGGTGGACTTTCTTGAACTGAACTTCTCGTTTGAGTAATTGTCCTTCCTTTATTAGTTGTGTCTGCATCGTCGCGAAGCTGGCGAGAATCTCCTTCGTCGCTGCGGTGACCGCCGTGGTTACAAAGCTCGCCATCACGAGATGTATGGCCTGCACCACCTGGCTCACACTTTCCCCTATCATCGCCATGTCGACTTTTGTGCTTGCAGATTTCTGCCCTTCCTTTGTTCGGTTCCCTTTCCCGTTGCTGGATGACTTATCCATCGCCAATTTCACTGCGTTCTCAATTGTACTGTTTAGCGTCGTGCCACTGCTGTCGTTTTCATTCGTATTAGTATAGTGAAGAGCACGAAATCTGTCCTGACTAGCTGCTGTCATTTAAATATAGTTTCTTATACCCAAATACCAAATCAACACTAACGCCCGTTCATAATTGTTGATCCCGCGAATGGTGAAAGATCTCCGATCCATTGCCAATTCGCGACCGCTCCTAAATACTGTTTATATCGATCAATCTCAGTGAATAATGTACTGAAATGTCGACAATAGTTTGACTTCATCCGGGTGCAGTATGATGGCTTTAGTGCGAAACGATGATGACGTCTAGCGATTAGTGTACACACTTGTAGGAAACCCCGATAAATCGGTGTTCAGGCCCCACGAATGGAAGGTGAAGATTTTTGTCAATATTTTAAGTTGTGGACCAACTATTATAGACAGTAGTAAGTGCACACAGTATGCATGCAGCCCTTTGCAAAAGCCACAATACCTATGTGTTATGTAGATGACATAATATTTAAATCTATATCAAATTAGTTAAATAGTAAATATAACAAATAAGGAAAACAAAGCTAATTATACCTTTGTATAGTTAGGCCTCGTTTATAATACTGTATACAAGCTTGGATACCATATCATTAGAAGGATATAGATACACTTGACAGAATACAGAGGAGAGCAACTAATATGATTGCAGGACTGAGAGACCTTAGCTATGAAGAACGACTGAAAGAATGAGGTTTAACAACCCCAGAAACAAGGCAGTTAAGAGGAGTGATGTATTTAAACCATGTTAAAAAACATATTATGTTGAAAAGGATGAAGAAGGGGACTAATTACATTTTGTATACAGACAGACACAGGCACATACACGTATACCTGGTTGAATATACAGTAACGTAGAGTTTTATGTTCCGCAAGTTTATATTACAATAATAATTTAATCTAAGCTTCTTTTGTTCTCAGTATTTTAAGGGATTATTGTCTTCTATGTAATTTACAATTGTATTTCATATGCAGAGTATCACAGTTTTACTCTTTTGTCCTCAGTTTCATCAGAAGGGGTACCCTAAAATAGGGTAACCCCGCAGACCAATCCAGAACGCGTTACTGTATATTCACCCACCTACAAATAATATTAAAAACACTACACATTTGTTAACTCGAACTTCAATAATTCAAATACCATTCGAGTTGCCGGGATTGGGACCTCAAAAGGTAAACTTGACCACAGGCGCGAAAACAAATGGAATTGATCTCAACAATTTACTAACATAGATGGTGATTTTTTTAATAAAAAAAGGTCCTATCGTGGCCACGGTTTCTTCAGTTGGACCTCCTAATGTCTTCAATTGGACATAAAGTAAAATGATTATATAGGACTAAGCATAATTATGAATTGACGCAGAAGTAACATACAGTGAAATACAATGTACCATGTCTTCTTCGAATGGACAAGCACATTATGTAGACCAAACTTTGAATTAGTACATGTGTAAAATATTGTTCATTATAAACACAACATTAATCAATAGTCAAGTAAAATGTAAACAGGGCCAAATGTTCATAATCGTCTGATCGACATCCTTTAGAACCCATCAGAACATGTTCTGTCTCGAAATTGCATGCACTGGCACCATAGGGTCTTTCATCACATCCATTACTCGTCGCCCTGTGCCTGCATAGTGTCAACTGCAATGTTAAGAGAACCTAATATCCATATTCTTCTAGTTCCATCCACTGTAGCGGGTCGATGCTAAGGTGTCTGGAAGTGACTGATAATGGCTCCGGAATAGCTGAAATGATCTACTGCAATTCGTATTCTGCGGTGTCATCCTTCAGACATCATCGGAACCTGTTCTGTCCCACAATTTGCATGCACTGCAGCGCCACACTTACTCGGCGCATTATGCCTGGGTAGATTTTACCATTATACAAAGTGGCGCACCATTGACCAGTTCTGCAACCTTCGATGTTCTTGATAAGCTGCAATCGACTAGGTTTGGGTGGATCAGAATTACCGTGTGCTCTCGATTGAGTTGCAGTGGTATTAAAAGTGTTGGGCTCTTGTGTTGGTGCAGGCCTAGTAGGCGTAGCTTTCTCCGCTCCGGCTTTGCTTTGTTTAACTAGTTTCTTTCTTCTGTGGGCATAACTCTTGAACAGCTTCGATGGAACAGTTGTCAGTGCTGGAGCTGCAACAGCTGGTGTCAGAGGTGGCGTAGGGTGGTGCTCTTGTGCAGTCACCATGACAACAACTGTCAGTGCTGGAGGTGCAACCTCTGGGGTCAGAGGTGGCGTATGGTTGTGCTCTTGTCCAGCTTCCGTGATTACACTAGTTACCGTAGCATGTCGGAGTCTTGGAATACGTCTATGGCCAATGACCACACCCCTGCCTTCCTGGAACCACTAACAGCGTTCTGGACGGATTCTCCTTTTTTGTACGCAACATTCAGAATTTCGGCGACTTGCCATGTTGTCACTGGTGTGTCTACATGTTCTCTAATCCACATCCGCCATGCATCTTCATATTATTTCCCAAACGGTCCGAAAAAGGTCACATCCAAAGGCTGGAGTCGGTGAGTCGTGTGTGGTAGAAGTGAGACCATGACCATTCCAGCTTCCTGAGACATCTCAATTGCTGCCAAATTCTTTGTGTGTATCACCTGACAATTGAGTATTAGCACAACAGTCTGATCCTTCGTTGGTTTAACAAAATATACGAAATGTCTCAGAAAATTAACAAACCCCTCATTGGGCATCCAGTCTATATCCCAGCCCAGGGAGGTCCACCATTTGTCAGTTCTATGTTTATTCTCTTCAGTTTATACATGACCACTGGCACTATATTTATGTAAACCAAGTCTTTGATAGTCCGAAACAATGTGAATGTACCTAAACTAAATGTGTTCTGTTACACGTTCCTTCGATTGGACCACTTAGCAACTTTCTTTACTATTATTATTACAATTGCAACTTTGTCTAATATTACTTTCTGGTAATCAATAAACTGTGTTGGAATAATTACACACATATATTGATGGCATACCCATATGTGAGTATCTTGTCACATATGGGTATATATATATATATATACATAATTTTTTTTATTCATTGTTCTTTATAATTGTTAATAGTTGTGCATACAAATAATTGTGGGAATATGACATCGTGATGTTAGATACGGCCACCAAGCCCAGTTTTTGGATGACACATTAAAACCGTGATGTGCATACGAATTAATGGAAAATGATAACGTGTCTACTTCAATATACTGTTCTGCAAGATGTAGTAAGTAATGACTTGTGGTGATTAGCAGTTTACATAATGTTTTTCTAAAACTAAAACTGGCAAAACTTAAAAGGTAAAGGTACGTTCTTATATAGCGCGAAGTCCATTCATTGGGACTGCTCAACACGCTTTATACTTTACCCCCTGACAGATCTCTTCATTCCAAACGCCATCTCAACTTCTCTGATAAGCAGTCAGCTACGCTGCAATTACTGCGTGAGGACAATTCCGTTCAAATAGCCACCTCTCTCTGTAGCCAGGTACCCATTTATAGAGCTGAGTGAACTGTGTTAACGTGGAGTGAGCGAAATTGCCAAAGTTTCGAAAAGTCGGATTCGAACCCGGGTTCTCTCTATTGAGGGTCGGACGTTCTAACAATTATGCTACCGTGCCCCACAAAGTCTAGCATCAGTGGTGTTTGATAATGGATAACTTGAGAGTTCGTACTTGACTGTAAAATGTCAAGATACACAACATTATCACACCAATATCCATCAATGCCTTGTAATATATGGTGTTGCCAATCAATCAATTTATTGATGGCTTCTTGAATTTGTGACGTAATACTGGCAAATATAGTAACGTGTCGCGACGCTTTGCCTTTGTATGACGTAAGTTTGGACAATAGATAAAAAGCCTAGTGTTGTCAACAATTGAACGTAATTGTAACCTTGTGAGCGGGGTGAATTTCTAAAAAACAAAAATGAGATGACCCGACCGTGGGGTTGTAGATGAAGCCCTGAAAGTTTGACGCCCGTGATGCAAAGCGTCTAGGAGAAGTAGCGTAACATACATACATAGATACATACATACTCACAGTGAATTATAATAAGATAGTGTATGTGTTTCGAGTTACATTCCCGAAACTTCAAAACCGGCTGCGTGTCGTGTTTGACCACACCTCGTTAATTTCGTCTCCTTAACTCCCGATTGGTGGACAATGTGTCCGCTGGTGGACTTCCGTCTAACTAATGTGATATGTGTGCTCTGTTTTCGTACAATTACTCTGTAACGACGTTCCCCTTTATAAACTAGCCACGGTTTCCCCTACGCTGACAAAAATAGCCTATTGTAAATTTAATATTTAATAAAAATCAATGTGTCTGTGCGTGTTTGCTTGATCGATGTATATGAAACTTCGTGCCATTCGCTGTAGAACATGCTGCAATAGCCAAGTGCCAAACAACAATATTTAAAATTAGTTACCGGTAATATCTAACATCAAACATAAACGAAGAGGATAACAGAAAAATACAAAACGCTATAATAGAACGAGTAAAGCAGATTTCTGTTTTAATTCATTTTAGCTTCCTAAACAACACGTGCTAGAACCAACCAAGGGAGATAATATATTATATTTAGGTTTGTCTTCACAAAATGAATGAGTGGACAATGTCAAAATACATGAGTCATTCCGTAGCAGTGATCATAATCAAATACATTTTGACATCAAAGTAAAATCAGAAAGTACACATTAAAACAAATACAAGAGAAACTTCCACAAAGGTAAATATAGAGATATGAGAAAATACTTAGCAAACTTGACTGGAATGACATGCTGAGGATTAAGACCGCAACTGAATGTTGTAAAATTCTAAAATATGAAATTGAAAGTGTGGTTCTCAGGACGCCTCGGTTTTCACCGTCACTACCATTTCTTAAACAGTTGCACTGGCTTCCAGTTTCTTATCGAATTAATTATAAGCTGCCCACTCTTACATATTGTGCTCTAGCTACACAACAACCAACCTACTTGGCTAGTCTCCTGCATCTTTCAAATATCCCTAAGCAGCTAAGATCATCAATGTCACAACAACTTATTGTACCTAAAACAAAACTTAACTTGGGTAAACGTGCTTTTTCTGTCGCTGCGCCTAGGGTCTGGAATGAACTCCTTATCTCTTTGAAAACATATGAAACTATTGCTATTTTCCGAAAAAAACTCAAGACATATATATTCCAAATTGCATTTCCACCATAAATGTTCCGTTGTCCCTCGTTCTGATACTGACTTTTGCATGCCCTGTTCACGATTATGCTTAATGATTATGTTTTTATGCGCCTCTGAGCTCAGGTTCCTGAGGATATAGGCGCCATAGAAGTAAATTAATTATTATTAATCATTGATCAAATCGTTCCCTTAGAAAACAAGGAAACCGGCCTAGAAATAAACACTTGTCAAAAGAAGCTATTAGAAAAATAGCGTACAAGCAAACTGTGTTGAGGGTTTATAGGTGTACCAGAAAGGATGAAAACTATATATATAATATATATATATATATATACATATATGTTTATATATATATATATATATATATATATATATATATATATATATATATATATATATATATATATATATATATATATATATTAAACCTGGCGTTTTTCTTATAAAACACTGGCCGCCCTCTTTCTGTTGGAGGTTTTTTGGGAGCCTCAAAGGGGCGCTGTTGGAAGTCTCAGGGTGTACTTGGAGGTTCTATAGGAGCCTCAAAGGGGGTGTACAGTTGGAGGACTTGAGAGGGGTTGCAGTTCGATATTTTTGAAAAACGCACGCTCCCCAAATTAACCACTCTATACGGGCCTGATAGTATGTGTGTCTTGTAAATACGTCGGATTATGGTACTTTGAATCATAATTTGAAAGGGTTTGGGGCAGGGAGCCTTCTGGCTCATATATAGCCCCCCAATCAGTGGTTGTGGTAGTAATTTTGATATTTTGTTTTTAAATTGTTTAATGTTAGTGCATTGACACATTCGCTTGGTAGGGTATTACATGGCTTGATTACTCGCTGTGAAAAGAATCTAGTTGACTATGTTTTTGAACTATTGACTTGTTGTGTTTTCCTGGACGGGAGGTATGGATTAGCTCGAATATTCTCTCGGTGTCTATATCAATGAATCCATGAATAATCTTGAAAACTTCGAGCATATCAGCCCTTTTCCTCCTATCTTGTAGAGACAGGAGGCCATACTTTCGCAAGCTCAGATAATATGGGAACTTAGATATTCCAGTGATCATCTTAATGGCCCTTTAGACACTTTCTAATTTGTCTATATCTTTCTGAAGATGAGGGCTGCATGCCTGTTGGCAGTTTTCAATGATGGGTCGGACCAAGGTGATGTTTAAATTTTTGATGTTTTTCATGCTTTTGTCTGTGTAGGTCTTACGAATTGTCCCTAGTATTCTATTTGCTTTCTTGACTACATAGTTTACTTGCTCCTTTATTTTCAGTGATTTAGTAATGTGTACACCTAGGTCTTTTTCTATATCTATCGATTCTATAGGTACATCTCCCGTAAAATAGTCATAGTTCGGATTGTTGTATCCAATGTGCAGGCATTTGCATTTAGTGAAGTTGAACAGTAGCTGCCAATCCTGACTCCATTTATATATAGAATGGAGGTATTCCTGGAGAGTGAAAGCATATTAAAATTCAGGGACATGCCTGCCATTGTGTTTTCGTTCGCCCAGGATTCTATCACGAAAACCACATCGGGTGTGTTTTCATACACATAACTGACCATATCTTCTTTCTTGTTACACAAACTTCTGGCATTTATCAGAGCACAAATCGGTGTATCTTTCACTGTAGTGTTTCCCTTCCCTCTGCCGCCATATCCTCTCCCACCCACCCCCTTCTCCCCAGGGGTATCTCTCCTAGGGTTTGGGGTAGTTGGACTGTAAAATGGTTTGGTGGGCTGGTTAGTAGAAACAGTGTTAGTGTGTGCTTTAGTGTTAGTTTTCTTAACTTTTGTGTTGTTAGGTTTGTTAGTATTTGGGTGTATACTATGTAGAGAATGAGAACAGGAATTACTTTCGACCCCCCACTCCCACCCCCCGTCCCTTTGGGAGGCCTGCTCCTGCTGTTGCCTTGTCCTTGGATCCTTGTTTGGGGCTGAATGTCCGATACCTCAGTCCCTGTTTCTTGTTGTAGGGCTTGTTTGGTGCTAATCTCTCCCTTGTATATTACCAAGTCCTTTTCTCCATTTTCCAATTCTTCTTTCTTGGCGCAACCTCTAGTCCTTCCCTCTGTCGCCCTCTCTCACCCACCTCCTTCTCCCCAGGGGTATCTCTGTAGTCCTTCCCTCTGTCGCCCTCTCTCACCCACCCCCTTCTCCCCAGGGGTATCTCTGTAGTCCTTCCCTCTGTCGCCCTCTCTCACCCACCCCCTTCTCCCCAGGGGTATCTCTGTAGTCCTTCCCTCTGTCGCCCTCTCTCACCCACCCCCTTCTCCCCAGGGGTATCTCTGTAGTCCTGCTCTTGTTCCTTCTGTGTTTTGTCTGAGTTTATATACACATTCTTCCATTTTTTTTCTTTCTCTCAGCCAACTTGCTTTTTCTTGTACCCTAGACTTGTCTATCTGGTTGTTAGCGAGAATACGATCTTGCGTGAGGGGCTGTCCTTTTGTCTTTCTCTAGGAACTCTAAAAGCTTGCTGTACGATGTCAGCATCAATTCCAATCTGCTTTATCATACAATTTACAATCTCTGTGTAATTTTCACAGTTGGGAAGTTCCATATCTCGTTTCATTTTTTCGTCTGTGTCTGATTGGTTCTGACTAATATTGCGACCTGTCTGTTAATTAGTCCGACTGGGAGTGGAGGCGGCATACGTGTTTGTGTAATATAAAATAGTTTTTCATAGATTATTAGGCGCCGAGTCCAAATCTGACTAAATACCTTGACCAATTTTTTTTTATTAACACAATCATAAATATTAATAAAACACGATATGCTCCCTTTGAATATATTGCCCTCCGAGACACAGACAAGCCGTCACGGCGTCAGATAAAACAAATAGCCACATTGTATTGGGTCCAGGGCCAGGTACATTTTTCAGATGGGTGTCGGCTTTATGTTGGTGTTCGCTGTTCATTATTTACAATTTGTTTATAGTTCTATGTTCTCTAAAGTAAATAGAGATATGTTTCTGGATGAATTCATTTAATCACCCACAATATTGTGCAGCTAGGACAAACTAATTGTATTCACATCAAAGCTATTTTCACTTCGACATATTTTGGACTGTGCCACCGCCGGACTGTTGATCTCGACTTCGATGTTCGAGGTTATTTAAAACGCTTATTTTGCAAAATGCTAAACTTTTTGAGCCTGGCTGAGGCGAATTTCAGCAAATAAATGCTGGTAGAATCACTAAAGACCAGTTTAATATAGCCCTCTCCAAGTCAGACTATACTAAAACACACCGTACTTACACCACTTTGAAACATTATTTTTAATTCAGTCGATAAGTCATGAAATAGATCCCCGTGCCCCTGGCTCTGCTTCTGGGCTTCTTCTGATACCGGGCCTATGACCTAGCCTAGGGGTATAGGCATAGCTTAGAACTATGCCTATGCCATGGCTATGCTATGCTATGGCCTACGCCACTGGCACTGCGCTGTTTACGGTGCCTAGCCCTAGACTAGTAGAATAGATTGTACATGATTTTACATTATAATAATATTAGCAGGAAAAAACAAGTCGTCAAGTAGGCAGTATTGGCTATTGGGGTATTGCAGTAATAGTACTAGTAATAGTAATGGAGCGAATAGTTTTATTACATACCGCCAGTTCAAGTGCGGAGACGATCTCGTTCAAAGGCAAAGGCCAAAGCGGCTCTGGCCTCTGCTTTCGCATTTCTGATTGAATCGCACTTATGACGAACAATCGAACAAACGATGCCGACTGTGCCACATATCAACAAGTGCGTCTTCCGTCATCTCCCACCGGAAATCAGCCATTTTCCTAAGAATCTAATCACCACTTCTGTTTTCTGATTGGTTAATTCCTTACGATTCGAAAATCACAGTCGGGAACTGCCGCCCACCGCCCGATTGTTCAAGATTGCCAGTCAGCGTCAGTCGTGCCTATTGCACATGTTGAATCGCCACGACAGCCGCCGACGCGACGTAAGACTGTGGAATCCTAGTCGTAGGCACTCGCACACCGCCCCGATTACGCCCGATTGTCTACGCTGCGACGGTCGAGATGCGTCGGATCGTAGACAATCGGGCGGTGTGCGGCGGGCTTTAAACGTGACAGCAAGAGTTTGTTATGCATATTGTAGAAGTAAAAAAACGTACAAAAGCAAAACGTACGGGAAAAGGTTGGACCACTAAAAGACAATGCTGGAAATATAATTTCACAAGGTTTTTTATTGGCGGAATATCTAAATGGATACACCAGTTCAGTGTTTACCAGAGAGGATATTAGTTCATTACCAGTTCCAGATGTTAAATTTCAGAAGCGTAGATCGGACTATTTAGAGCAGTTAATTGTAACTCCAGTAGCTAGGAAAATGGAGGCAATATAGAACAATAAATCACCTGGAGTGGATGGAATACCTTCAAGACTACTAATGGAAACAGTACTACAAATATACAGTACACAACCACTTGCAAGAGTGTTCAACTTGTTATTAAAATGGGGAGTGGTTCGATTTTAGTGGAAAGAAACAAATATCATACCATTATTTAAAAAGGGTTGGAGAAATAAGTCAGAAAATTACAGACCAGTAAGTTTAATATCAGTGATTTGTAAGTTATTAGAAGGGTTAATTAAAGATCACATGGTGGACTTCTTTGTTAGGCATAAATTATTAAATCCATATCAATGTCGATTCCTAAAAGCGAGGTCATGCTTAACAAACATGTTATGTTTTTTGGAAGAAATCACGAAGTGGATAAACGAGGGATCACCAGTAAATATTATATACTTAGATTTTCAGAAAGCTTTTGACAAAGTGCCACATCAAAGAGTACTATTTAATTAAAAGCCCATGACATCGGGGATGGCGTAATCGACTGGATGGAACAATGGCGGACTGACCAGAAGGCAGCGTGTTGTAGTGGATGGAGAGGTTTCAAACTGGAAATGAGTTTCGAGTTGTTTACCACAACGATCAATATTAGAACCATTATTATTCTTAATATATATATATATATATATATATATATATATATATATATATATATATATATATATATATATATATATAAATATATTAAGAATAATACTAAGAATATATACATATATATATATATATATATATATATATAAAATATATATATATATACATATATATATATATATATATATATATATATATATATATACATATATATATACATATATATATATATATATATATATATATATATATATATATATATATATATATATATATATATATATATATATATTAATGACGTGGACAATATTATAATAAGCAACGCAATAAAAATTTGCGGATGACACAAAACTGTTTAGAAAGGTTAATACTGATGGTGATAAACAACATTTACAAAACGATCTAGACAAATTAGTTAAATGGTCTGAGAAATGGCAGATGTGATTCAATTCTGGGAAATGTAAATGCCTACATACAGGACACGGGAACTTGGATGTAAAACATAAAATGGGAGATGCTGTTCTAGCACTTAGGAATTACAATAAGTGCTGATATGAAGGTGTTAGAGCAGTGTGGTATTGCAGCTTCAAAGGGAAATCAAATTATTGGGTTGATTAGGAGAAATATAACATACAAGGAAAAAAGCTAATTATACCTCTGTATAAAGCAATAGTTAGTCCTAATTTAGAGTGTTGTATACAGGCTTGGAAACCATATCGTAAGAAAGATATAGAAGTGCTTGAAAGAATACAGAGGAAAGCAACTAAAATTATTCCAGAAGAATAAGAATAGAAACCTTATTTATGAAGAACGACTGAAAGAATGTGGTTTAACAACCCTAGAAAGAAAGCGGTTAAGTAGAAATCAAATTGAAGTGTTCATGATATTGAATGGATATGAAAATATTGATACAAATATTTATTTCTCTCTCAAGAAAAATAATATAACCTAGAGGACATGAAGTAACATTAGTAAAGCAGTAGATCCTTTCTGATATGTTTCTCGAACATTTATGTGGTCACATTGTGTCCAAATAACGTCAAGCTTTTAATAGCATAATTCCGCGACATTGCGGATATTGTTATAGCTGACGTCATGCTGTTCATCGTTGACTGCCGAGCGAGCGAGACGAACAAACCGAACAAACCGAACACGCCGACCTGCGTGCCACTGACGAGAGGAACGGAAGGAATACCGCCATGCAGCGAGTCAGTGGTCCGTCGGAAGCTTTTAGTACAGACAACAACGACGACAACCACATAATACATGAAAAGAGAGACTATGACCTGTAGTCATCACATCCTCAAAAATGCTTCGCCTTTGTTACCTGTATTTCGCCTTCAAATAGTTATATCATATATCTCCACACCTTTGCACTTAGCAGATTGGATTTCAGAAGTTAGTGAAAGTGACTCTTATTACTAATTGGAATGCAAATGGAGACGCACATCTCACCACACGAATCGTGATACCTACAAGTCACGATGCGCACATGTAGATAAGCTTATCAACACGACTCATGCAGCGAAGAAAATCCTCACGCCTGCCATTAACCGACGATATACGGGATCTTACATCACGTTTTTATGTTTTCACAGTTATGGTCGAGACGATTCCTTTGGCGCTATATGGCCAATCTGCTTCCACGCCTAACGCGGACATAGAACAGCAGCTTAATTTGAAATGATGTGTTCATTAATTCGAATGAAAATGGTTAGTTAAAATGGTTGAAATTTTATTTTTGGATAACTAATGAGCAATGGTTGAACTTTTATGGTTGGCCTTTAGAGTGTTCGATCCACTCCGATGATGGATTCGGATTGAATTTTACGATGCAGTCTTAATGGTTTTAAGGGTCAGTATAAGGGACTGTAATTTGTTTATACAAGTTGGCTTGTATTTGGACTTGAACTCGAAGAAAAACATCTCCAATAGCTCTCCAAACGCTACCTTTCGCTTTGCTTTACAGCCTTTTTTATGACAATTGTTGTTTCTCTTTGTCATGCCGACATAGGTGCCAACTCTTGCGGATTATCAGTTAGTCTGATGTACTTTCTTTAATTTGACTTTCTTAATAGCATAGGAAATATTCATTATGCGTTAAAAAAAAATTTTTTTTTGTATTACAGTATACGACCCGCATTTGCCAATTAATATGCGAACAACAGATCATCAGTTTAAAGCAGGTCCGCCCAGAGCGACTACCTCAAATATGTTAGCAGCGCCCAGGTGGGCCGGCCGGATTATGCACAATCTCTCCGTCAGCCCGCGAACCGGATAACAATTGCTCCGTCGGCAGCGAGTGGCTCGCGGGCCGCATGTTGCCGACCCATGTAAATTATGACAGAAATATGACTTAGACGAAAAAGTTAATATACTTTCAAAATTGCATACACTGCGCTTAGAACTCGATTCAATCATGACATTTTACATTATGATCTCATTTTATGTGTTGTGTTTTAATGCATAATAATGGGTCTAAAATAGCAAATGGTAATTTTAACACAGTTGTTTTCTCACCAAACCTCACATTTTTAGCCTATAGGCATGGTTGTTTGAAGAAATATTATTTTTTTCCGTACAACAGAATTATGTTTAAATGTGTACGTGCGAGTGTGCGTGCGTGCGTGTGTATGATGTTTAATTGTCATTATTCATTAAATAAATAATGTTTTGATAATTCACAGTAGCGACGATACTGGTTCATTACACCAACGATACAATATAATATTTGGCTTAGTTATCATACAAAATCCCATTGTTATGCGTCTGAAATGAGAACCATTTAACGTACCAGCGATCGCCGACTGCAGGCCGTCTTCACTGTGCACACTGGCTGCGTATATAAAACAAACCGACTTCCAGCAAGCGATGCAACCACGGTTCTGATGCGCTAAGCAAATTAGAACGGCTGTTCGCTGTAAAGCGAGCGTCGTACCTCGGCGCTGATTAGACGACTGGCGTTATACAGGCACGCGACGCACGGCGGTAAACCATGGAGTATTGACGCAGATCGAATAGGACATTAGCGCATATCAACACACCTACATCGCATTATCCGGATGGTGTAAATATTCAATTGTGCGTCACAGTTACATGAGACGGAAGGGGATCAGCAGTAAGTGTTAATTAGTAGACCGTACACAATGACTTACACAAAGGTCACATTCAACGCGACATAACCGTGGTTGCGTTGTTTTCAGGAGGTTGGTCTCCTGCGATCTTGAAACATCCCCAGATAACTCAGATCGTCCATCTCACAACAACGTTTGGTTCCCTTAGTTCAATATAGGCAAGTGTGCTTTCTCTTTAGCTACGCCAAAACGTTGGAACACTATCCCCTTTGATGCACAGCTTACTTTGATATTGAAGTATGCTTTGATAAACACAAGTTAGCTGAATATTTTAGTTACATTTTTACTTATATTGCATTATCACTCGTTGAGAAGCTTCCAGCGGGTTCCGGTCGGTTTGGTCAGGCATTGATTGCAGACTTTTATCATAATCAAAATGTCTCGGAAAATATGTTTGGCCTGGTCAATGCAACAGTAGAACAGATGTCTAATATTTTGAGTAATATGAGTGCTTGTACGGCAACAGGCTTAGATGACCTCCTGTCCAGATTTGGCAAAGATGGTTCTTCTGTTATTTCAAAACTTCTTACTCACATTATAAATGAATATATAAATACTAGAGGTATTCAAGATGACTTGAAGATGGTAAAACTGAATCCGTCTTGTTTGGTAGGCTACGAAGAGAAAATTGTCACATGTGAAACACTTAATGTTATATGCAGTGGAAATTTCATTGAATCAAAATCAATCGTCACTTATTTAGGTGTCACCTTAGATCAATTTCTTTCCCGTGACATCATAGCTTCCTAAATCTGTATTACAAGTTCAAATAAACTTATATTTTTTATAAAGGAGCGGCAGAAACTTTAACCTAAAAACAAAAAACTTTTAATCTCTGCTTTGATTCAATGTCATGTTGATTACACAAGTTCAGCTTGGTATAGCGGACTGTCGAAGAAGATGAAATGTAGAATGCAGTGTACACATAACAGGATTATCAGATATAAATATTAAATGCTCCACCGAGGTATCAAGTTGGTGGTAATGAACTTAAGTATGTTGAATTATTACCTTTTTGAATATAGAGTAGAACAGTTAAAGTTAGGTCACAATAGTATCAATGGTAATGCTACTGATTATTTGAGAGCAAACATTAATATGATTCGGAACCAACATTTATACAATACAAGAGCAAGTGATCTAACCTGTGTGATCCCGAGAATAAACGGTTCTGGACGAAGGTCGTTTTTGTATAAAGGCAAATACCAATGGAATAACTTGCCACTCGCAACCAAACAATGTCGCTTTAAAATGTCAAGTCAAGTCTATTTCACTTAGCCGTTTGGTTGCTCAGGATCTATATATTTATGTTACATCATAATATCATCACACTTAGCCTCCTAACTATATTAATTTATGTATGTGTTTAACAATACCTTTGTCTAAGTCATTTACAAATTTTAATTGAGTAATCACCCTTTTATGTTATCATGCTATCTTATTTATTTATTGTATTTTATTTGTTTGATGATCACATTGGAAATAAGTGTACTTCTGTGTGTTTTTATATATTGTCCTCGGTATTATTGGATATATATATATATATATATATATATCGCACAATTATACAAAAACCCTGACACCGACAGGTGTCTAAGGCAACCTAATGCATTCATAATTAAATCTAATCGCCCGGACAGGAAGCTCTGGGACATCGTTCTTCACATTTAATATTCCAAATTTAAACCCTACCAATGTGTGTGTGTGTGTGTGTGTGTGTGTGTGTGTGTGTGTGTGTGTGTGTGTGTGTGTGTGTGTGTGTGTGTGTGTGTGTGTGTGTGTGTGTGTGTGTGTGTGTGTGTGTGTGTGTGTGTGTGTGTGTGTGTGTGTGTGTGTGTGTGTGTGTGTGTGTGTGTGTGTGTGTGTGTGTGTGTGTGTGTGTGTGTGTGTGTGTGTGTGTGTGTGTGTGTGTGTGTGTGACTGCTACCCATGCATTCAGTTCTACTGAATAAACTCAATCAATTAATCAATCAATCAATCAATCGGTGTATTAATTCATCATCATATCTATCATCACGTCTCCTATGAATATACCTTCTTGGTATTTTAATTATTATTCATAACGAAGAAAGTGTTGTTTGTCTCGATATTCAGCTGTGTCTGTGTCCTGCTCATTGTCACAATCTCAGTTTTGGACAAACTGATTTCCATGTCATATTGTTCACAGTTGTGTCTGTGTCCTGCTCATTGTCACAATCTCAGTTTTGGACAAACTGATTTCCATGTCATATTGTTCACAAGTGCTGTTTAACGTGTTCGTGTGTTCTTGCATAAAACCTCTTACTTAGTGCCTCAAACACTGATCATCAGTACAAAAACAATTCATTCAGGGCATCTGGGTATGCATTATTGTATATAGTGTCCATGTGAATGATAAACAGTATGGATGACAACAGACTTCCCTTCCTCACTCCTGATTCAACCTGAAACCATCTGGTTAGTCCGTTGTCGATTTTTACAGCACTCTCTCACCACAAGTGACTCTAAAGCTGTCCAAAAACCTGGATAGCACGGGAAATTTATCTCTGGTATGATCCCTAGATTGATGATTTCATGAAAGACCGGACCTAACAAGACCGCATTGCCTACTCGACCCTTAATTAGGAAATATTGAATGTGAAAGCCCGTGGGCGAGTGACATAGGGGATCTTCTATTGGGTCAGAAGCCCGGAAGTGTGGTAAGAATTAAAATGATATGGTGTCCTTCTACGTAATTGCGGCAAACAAACCTCATCCTGCAAGAGTGTATGGTCTGGCAGTAATTACTAGGCAGGTCCTGCATTATCAAGTGATTACGTGTGCGGTCATAATAACAGAACACATGTTTTATTCATGTAATATTCTGAAAAAGATGCTTAAAATTATTAATTTGGTTTACACGAAATTAAGAATCTTCAACCCAAAAAGAAATAACACATGTAATGTACTGAGAGACGCATCCAGAATCCGACTGTTTTCGATGAAAACTATTCAGCTTTGAACAGTGCTGAAGATGAGTGCAATCTTGAGTGTGAATATATTATTTGTGCGTATTGCCATGAGACTAATCAGTTCATGCTGGAATCAAATCCTACCGTTCTGCCAATTAGTCGGTATTGACCTGGTGTCACAGTTGGTCGCATTCTATAATGAGCAAATATTGAGCTTCGTAAATATAGACGGCGACCCGACAAAGGAAATATATATATATATATATATATATATATATATATATATATATATATATATATATATATATATATATATATCCGCACACCTGATGTATAATGTGTCATAACCGATGAGCTGTTCATGTCAGAATGGTAAATTTTGGCCTTGTTGTACATTTAGTTATCAATATGCATTGATCACTGATGTGCGGGTTAAAACATTATCATTAACCCTTCAAGATACATGAACACTTAACCTACATAAACTACCTTATTATATGTTTTTCTTTAGCACATCATACCTCAAAATCATCCTCCCTGCACAATTCCGTACTTTTGTTTATCCTCTTTATGCCCAGGAGTGGCACGTACATTTATTTATATATAAGCCTCGCGCAAGATCTCGCCATTTCCTCAAGTTTGGGCACTCCTTGCCACTGTCCCATGCAGCACAACAGCCTTCATTCCTCTTCCATGGTTCGTCCCCTTGTTATTTGTTCAGCTGCATTTCCTCTGGGTCATTCCGAATACATGGCCGAGTCATTTGCTTCTTCCCATTTTCATTGTGATGCAAATGTCTCATTCTTGTTTTTGGTGTCCGGTGTTGGAGATGGCGACACACGTGACAAGTCTATTAGCGTCTTGTTGTGTTGCATAAGACTTTGCACACCACACGACGGGAAAACCGTCAACCAGTTAAAGGATGAGGTCAACTTGAGAACCCTCTGGCTTCTGTAGTGTCAGTCGTCATTGCCTTAGCTTTCTGTTGGACACATGTATGTAGTAAATGTTCATTTCTTACCTTGTCCAAATTTAATCCCTACCAATATATATATATATATATATATATATATATATATATATATATATATTTATATATATATATATAAATATGTATAGTGAATGTTCATTTCTTACCTTGTCTTCTATGATAAATCTAAACGCTTGATACGTTTGCAATTTGGCAGACCTCTGAAACACTAGCAGCACTACTACTTCTACGCGAAGCATTAAACAAAGTTGGATTTATTGCGCGAAAACTACACTCGTCGTACAATTATACCACTGCCAACTGCTATATTCATTTTATACACGTGAGAAAATTGCAGCAATGTGGCGTGGGTGAAACTGCTGAGGCCGCTTCGAAACAAGTACCAAGCGTTGTTTTACCCCTGTCCTATAGGGTGAGATACTATTAAATATTATTACCCCAATGTAAATAGCAAATGAAACGATACAAACTAGGTTAATTACTATCCTTAAATTGATATTTCAGTACATTGTTAGATGTGCGTAGCAATAATTCTGAATTACATTGTCATATAGCAGCTCGGAATGTCCGTATATGCTTCGCAGATAATATTTTAGCGGCCAATCACAGAATTGTTGCGAACTGCGATGCCACGTAAACATATTCCGATGGTTCAACTGTCCTATGTCTATGTGCCTGCATAGGACTTTTTACAACTAAATTTCCCTCAAAAAAAGACTGATTGTGGTACCTGTGCAGTAGTGCGATTGTTGTGTGGTTATAGTAAGTAATACTAAAGCATTAGTGACGACAGACAACACTGACAGTATGTGAGCGCTAATCAAATATATTGCCAAGAGTGGGCGTATTACCCTATATCTGGGGCAAGACGTCCCATCCCCCTCGTTTCCTGATTCAACTCGTGTGTCACGAATTCCAGTTTGTTAGGAAACAATAAGAGCTTAAATTAATGTCGTTTCTACCGTGCGACACGTTGGTAACCGAGGATAATTCACATACGCACGTTTTATTTAAGTAACACAGTGTACTCCGAATTGTCAAGTACCACCCATACGAAATAATAGATCGTGCATTTAAAAAAACGTATTAAAGTAAAGGCAGTTGTCATTACCTAATCACGACAAGAAATACCAAATCGTGCGGGGAAAAGACGGGAGTGCCTTGCCCTGCACTCTAAGGGGAGTCTTGTCCCCAATAGCCATAATGTAGACATCTCTTAATTCCCGCGTTAATGCTCATTAGCGCCTAAGCTTTGTAACAATACAAAAAATGGGTATTTAAACCATTATAAATGGTAATACTTCCACTAATATGGTTTCTGTTTTGTATTTCATTTTTTTCAAAGCAAATTCAATTTAAGCCATGTTATGAGATAGTAATATCAATAATACGCTTTCAATTGTTTATTATTGACAACTGTACTATTACACTACTAAGCGGAGTCCACTGTGTCATCATTGTTTTCAGTTCGCAAGCATCCGATCGTCCAACAATTGTATGTGGTTAAAATTGTATGTATGTATGTATGTATGTATGTATGTATGTATGTATGCATGTATGTATGTTATGATACTCCTCATAGACACTTTGAATCTCGAGCGCCAAACTTTCAGGGGTTCGTCGACGACCCTAAGGTCGGGTCGTTTAAGTTTTTTTTCTTGAAATTCACACCGCTAGTACCCTTTCTACGAACAATCGAAAGTAAAATAAAGTAAAGTAAAGCTAAGTAAAGAAGGAAATGTGTCCTTATCATCATGTCATACAAATTAATTCGCATAAAAACAACAGAGATTATCTGGCTACCAGATAAATCTAAACTGATTGGGATGGTAGTCGGTTAAATAAAATTAACAGAATCACAACTCTCATAATACTGTTACATAATAGTAACATTAGCACACTCAATGGCGTATACTTCATAGCAGAGACCGATCAGCACATATGAGTTTCAACAATCGATTATGTGGTTCTGCTAATTTAATGAATACATATAATAAATGATCTGGCTTTCTTAAAGATATTTAAAGTTTTCGAATGTTTAATGTCAGCAGCTAGTTGATTCCAGAGTATTAATGCTCCTGTTAATTTCAACGAGTTCTCTCCAATGAAATATTTAAATACACAAATGTGTATCCTCTCTTAAACTGCTCGTCATGACGTCACTATTCAGTTTGCAATTTACACCAGGCGGTTGAAGGCTGTTTGTAGACACATATAAAAGCACTGAGAGTATATATATATATATATATATATTTCACCAACTTTAAGAATATTATATCAGAGTTCTCGGTGCAAGGTAATGACACTGCCTTGACGTTTACGTTTTGTTAATTCTTTAAGTAAAATAGTTTCGGCTACTTGTATTTTAGCTATATTCGTCTTATACGCTGCACCGTATAATCATATTATATGGTGATAGGAAATTGAAATAATATAAATGCCGTACCATATCTGCGTTTATGATCGAGGAAATACATGATGAAATACATCGGATAGCTTACACACATTTCCTTAACATGTTATGACCACGATAGGTTATAGTCAAAACAAATGCCAAACTATTTGACTGATATTCTATTTATTTATCTTGTGACAATAATGGTAGGAATGTGCAATCAACATTTCTACAAAATAATGTACAGCAATTTCTAATCAAGTTCAGTGTTAGATAGGAACCAGACGCTAAGCAGCCATAGCATGCGCCTAACCAATGTTACCTCATATACAATATCACCAATACACTTGCCACTAACCTATGTTACCTCATATACAATGTCACCAATACACTTGCCACTAATAAACAAGTTAGTGTTGTCAACAAACAAACGCAAAGATGCATGGCATACGGCTTTATATATCATTAATATACAATAGGAATAACAATGTTCATAAAGTGTAGCATATTCCACTACTGGGAATGAATCTTTCAAAGATATTGTAGCATCAGGATAACCCAGGGCTGCCATCTTTCTGCTTCATGACGAGACACCCTAAAATGTTTCTCCGTTTTAGGCCTACGTCGCGCCTGCGTTTGCTGAACGCTGCGTCTTGCAGAGCAGAATTCGGCGCAAGCTGTTCCGGAAGCTTCGGTTGAGGTAGAAACAAATTAAGGGGTTGAGAGCGCTGTTGCTGTGGCCGGCAACATTCGGACGTCGAAGAGACTCAACAATAAGTCGACTTTGAGAGAACACACGTTGTACGGCATACAATACACGAAAACGACGGCAACGCTATGAGCAAGCGCGCCACCCGCTTCCGACTGAGTCTGGCGGCCTAGTTTCGCAGGGACGCGGTGCGTTTGAGACTCATGACGAGTGTAGGGACGACGAGGGCGTACGACACGCTGATTATAAGTGTAGGGACGACGTACTTGACGATCAACACGATGACGCTGTCGACAAAGACATGATGTCATTATTTAACAAGATTGAACAAGATTGCCATCCCAAACTACATGTTCCAGATGGCAAATGGACAAGGAAGCCATAGGCTTATCTACTGTTCTACTGTCTTCTTTAAGTTTGAAGAACATATTCCTATCAATATACTCAAAACCATTCACAATTCTAAGTACTTCTATTGGGTCTCCTCTTAGTTTCCTGGTACCTAGTGTTGTCAAACCACATTCTAATAAGCAGCTTTCATAACTAAGGTATCTCAATTCTGGAATAATTTTAGTTGCTCTTCGTTGAATTCTTTCTAGCTTATCTATGTTCATATTACGGTATGGCCTCCATGCTTGTACGCAATATTCCAAATGCGGTCTAACTGTTGCTTTGTACAGGGGTACAATTAACTGATTCTTCTTATATGTGATAGTTCTCCTAATCAGCCACATAATTTGATTTCTTTTTGAAGCAACAATCCCATACTGCTCTGAAACGTTCATGCCAGCACAAATGTTACTCCTAAGTCCTTTTATCTGTGGTTCTACCTAGTACAGCATCCCCCATTTATATTCTTCGTCCATGTTTCCATGTCCTATGCGTATGCGTTTGCACTTCCCAAAATTTAAGAACATTTGCCATTTTTCTGACCATTTAACCTATTTATCTAGATCATCCTGTATACTTTGATTATATGTATCATTTATAACCTTTCTGAATAATTTTGTGTCATCTGCAAATTTCAGTACTTTGCTGGGGCCCATTGTAGAAGCACGTCGCGGGTCCTGCCAGTTATCCTAACAAGATCAATACAATTCTACTACCACCTTCAAAGTGACCAACGCACGAACGGCTAAAATGCCTGGAGACCACGTAAACAGCAAGAGTCACAAACTCGGGCCCTATTCAGGGTAGGCCGTGACCATCATGTCCTTTAACGTAGAAGGACTATCAACAGCGAAACAACTCATCGCTGACGTGATTAACAAGCACCAATGTGATATCGTGTGCTTACAAGAGACTCACCGGGGACCCGACAACATCCGGACCCACATACCCGGAATGGATTTGGTCATTGAGAAGCCACACGAACAAAATAACAATGCCGTATTCGTTAAGATTAGAACTATCATCAACTCCATGTCCTTAGCCAATTTCAACAATGTCGAAATTCTGACAGTAGACCTAAACGGAATTTCTGTCACATAAATCTACAAACCACCAGGTGAACTGTTTTCCTTTGACCACTCACCAACCTCGGTTGGAAGTCAACCACGGGTGATCATCGGAGATTTCAGCAGCCACAGCGCACAGTGGGGATATAAGACAATGAGCAATGGCGGTGAACTGGTCGAGGACTGAGCAGAGGCTCAATGCCCCAGTCTGATTCACGACCCCCAACTTCCAGCAGTTTCAGCTGTGGTCGATGGCGGAGAGGTTACATCTTAGACCTCATCTTTGATACCAGCCTGATGGCAGGATGCTGCAACAAGATTCTGATGGATCCAGTTCCGCACTCCCAATACAGACCCATTCGCCTACAAATGAACGCAGTGGTCAATCCCCAAACGGTACCATTCCGTCGACGGCTCAACCTCGAAAAGGCAAACTGGTTCAGTTATGCACAACACCTAGTTGCAACCATTAAATACATATCACCAACAGCAGAAAGCTAAAGCCAATTCGTAGATGCCGTACGAAGGGTTGCAAGGAAAAGCATCACTCGCGGATGAATGATAAACTACGTCCCTGGTCTGATACCCGAATCGGCTGAAATGTATGAACAATTCAGACATAATTATGAATCAGACCCATTTGCCGAGGATACAATCGAGGTGGGGGAGGAACTGATGAGTACTGTCTCAGAGGAACTCCGTAAAGCGTGGCAGACTCTGATCGAATCGACGGACATGAAGCACAGTAGCAAGAAGGCTTGGGCAACGAGAACTTTGTAACGACCCACGAAATGCAAAGCAGCACTACAACACTACAGCAAACCAAGTCGTTCACCAACTGCTACTTAATGGACGTACGCCAAACAAGCATCCCAAAGCAGGTCTTAATCGGAAACGATACCCCAATGACCCGGGGTTTACAAGATCATTCAATGAAACTGAAATCAAAGCCGGTATCACTGAAGAACGGCAAGGCAACAGGAGGTCTAGATGACATCCAAACAGAACTCATCTCACTCAACATTTCGGACCGAAGGCCAGAGATTGGCTGCTACGTTTATTCAACAACTGCGTCAGTAGCAACAAAATCCCCAAACTCTGGTGGAAAGCAAAGGTAATAGCACTGAAAGACCCTTATAACACATTCCCCGTACTCACCTCCCTTATAGCATTTTGTTGTTGTTCATCTTCCTCTTGTCTTATGTTTGGACTACGATAAACTACTCCTATTGATAATGCTAAGTTCTTGGCAACTATGTTACACCAAATTGCTTCCTCACAATCTGCTTCACTTTTTAGTGTTATTTGATATGCTTGGATAGATTGTTTAATATATATAATTACTCCACGTCCCTTTCCCTCTCGCCTATTCTATCTAAACATTACTTAGCCTGTCATTGTTATCTCAACATCTACTATATATTTATGTACCCATGATTTTGTGATGCCTATTATTGAGGGTCAATATCTGCTACCAACTCGCTTTTTATTTATTATTATGGTCCTGGCATTTAAGCATACACCTTTAAGTTTATTTTCCGAAATAATTGGTGAACATTTCTTTGGTTGAGAACCCTGAGAAACTCACTCCCAAGAACTGTAGAACCCTTCCTAGTCAGATAAAGCCCATCTCTGGTGAAAAAATCATCTCTTCCCACAAAGGTTAACTACATGTCTACGAAGCATGTTCCCTCCTCCATACATATCTTCCGTAATTCTCTGTTGTTCGCCATCCTCCTACAATTCCTGCACTACTTATTATAATGTATCGACAATTGTAGTGTGTGGGGTGCGTGCGTGCGTGCGTGCGTGCGAGCGTGGTTGCGTGCGTGTGTGCGTGCGTGCGTGCGTGAACTTACTAGTTATCCAATGTATTATATTTCATTAAAGCCTTGATATGCTGTTTATTTGAGAACAACCCAAAAATGGACAGTTTGAGGAATCGCCAAACTGCAGCCAACTCATTGGGAGACGTATGGGTCAGTACCGGCGTAACAACACGAACTACCTCTGTCGTATTGCATTCAACATTGGACAGGGAGTATTGTGCAGTTTGTAACATAGTAGTATTTGAACTGTGTGGACTGTGTGAACTGTGTGAACTGTGTGAACTATGTGTACTGTGTAAGAGACTATGTGTCACAATACACACGCACCCATGCGCGCACACGCACGCACGCACACACAGACACACACACACGACACCACCCGCAAACTACTCGCACACGGGTGGCACCGCACCCACCGTGCGCGCGAACACACGCGCGCACACGCACACACGCATGACGCACACACCTGTACGCCTGCCAGTCAATATCGTGAGGCCATTTTTCGACGCAGTAGGCGAACTCGAGGTCGGAACAGTAGAACTTGACTAACTGTTGTACGCGGACGTAAGGAATGATGCAGTTCAACGTGCCGGCCAGCAGCCACACGACCACGTTCACGGTGCATGCGTTCCGCATGCTTCCGGCAGAGACGTCGCGTCTCAAACCCAGGTAACAATCGACGCTAAGCACTGCCAACATGAAACTGCTGCACGACGTGAAGGTGACTGCAAAAAAGGCAACCATTGCATGATACCACCGATATTTCTTAGAAGTGCAAGGTCAACGTACCTTCCTGGAAATTCCTAGGAGATCACCCACTGATTACCACCTCGTCAGGTGGAGTAACGGTTTTTAATACATTGCACAATCTCCAGTAAAACTAAAAGGCAGCGTCATGACGAATCACATATCGTCGTTGTGTCCGAAAACGACATTTGAAAATGTTACCTGAGAAAACCGGAAGCTATCCAGCCAAAGTTTATATTTGATAGTCTCGCTTGCAAAATGGATGCAGAGGTTATTTTACATATATATCGTATAATGAATATACACTCCCTATAATATTATCTAAAGTTGATTTAAAACTGTAGTTCAATTCGGCGCACTTCAGCGATATCTGTTTACCCAACCACATACTGAATTTCAATTAACCCTAGTTCCTACGCTGCTAATGTATTTTAATAACCATTATTTCCAGACGTAACATATATAGAAATATTCAGTGAGTCCAAAGTAAAAATTAACAATGAAAAAATTAAACTGATGATATACAATCGTGAAGTATATGAGATTGTCAAGGGGTACATAACATTTTATGAAACCCCTGTACGCATGTTATGTGCAAAGTAAAAGAGGTAGGCTGTATATACATCACTGGTAAGAGAACACTGCATAATTAAAATAGTGGATGTAGATAACGCTATCATCATAGTAGTGTCTGGGCCAGGATTAGATAGCACATCAGTGGCTGGACATCGAAAGCTGATTTCGCCGCGGTTGTTCTTCTAGTACACTGCTACTAAATGATCTGACCTATGCGACATTCGCCTACCTTGCATGTAGCCTGATACTTTGCAGAAGAAGTTGCCATAGAGCCACGGCCGATAGATGATGTTTATAAGGAAGAAGGGGATACAGAGCAGCGACGTGGTAAGCAGCAGGAGAGCAGCAGGTTCTTCGGCTTGCGCATGTGGGCTTCCCGGAAGACGGTGGCGATGAGGACCGAATTGCCAGCGATGGAAATCAAGGCGATGGGAATGATTAGTCACCCAGGGAAAGTGAAAAAGACGACGCGGACTAAGAGGATCAGCAGGGCGACAGCAACTTAGGGAAAATACAAAGGCGATGGGGACGATGAGGATCAGCAGGGCGACAGTTAAGTAGGGAAAGGAACAGAGAACGACCACATGGAATGCTAATGACATTCTAAAATAGAGTTTACGTACTGGGTCGTGGAAGGTGAGCAGTGTCGACTGGTAGTCAACGAGCAAGGACCGTATACTAGAGCAGTAGAGTCCAGTGATGTTGACGTATGCACCACTGTAGTTGCTGCCGCTGGTATTGTGCGTTTTGCTTTGCGAGTCTCCGTCCATAGTGCATCTACAACAGCAACGTTAATAAATAACATAATAAATAAATACAAATAAAAGTAAAGTAATAAATAATGTTTTATTTATATATATATATATATATACTTTTTTAATTGTACAGCATGATTATATATGTGAAATATTTCATATTATTTTATTCTTGCGAACATACACGTCCAATGCATCGTAGCAATAAACTCATCGCTGCAAGGATCCATCAAATTATTGGTGCGACTGGCCTGGGATACCAACTTTTTGGGTCATACTTTTGCGCTTCCGTTGCCGCTTTGAGGAGAAATTGAAGAAATTATAGCTGATGGAAAATCTTGAAATCATGGTAGAAACCTTCTCGATGCACAAGTTCTGTACATGGTTTTGCATTTTCGTCCAAGTCGAAGCCGAACGTCATTACGAAGTACAGAAGAAACACTCACAAGTTACTGTTCCTTTTTTATCTATCACAGGACTCGTCTGCGCTGATGAAAAAAACTACATTCCGCATTTCGGACATCATCTTCAGTTGGGTCTGCTTCCTGATGATGGCATTCAGTTCGTTCGGTATTACCTATCGTGTTTTGTGTTGAAAAGTGCGTTTCTTCCCCAAAACCACATCGCAGGCATTAACCCAGAAGTTGAGGAGAACATTGACATTGCAATGATTCTCATCAGTTTAGAGATGGGTGACGGCATCGCGATGGCTTCTCACGGCAATACTCTGCTTTTCAAAAAGAAAGATTGTCTTTATTACGGATTGCAGCTTAAGGCGACACACGGGGTTCGCTCTCGCATGTCAACTGCTGCTGTCTGGGTAGGTTTGGATGATCTCACATTAGAGAAAGTAATTAGTAATCGTGCTGAAGTGTGATCGCGTTCTTCATAAACTATAGTGTCTATAATAGGATTTCGCGACACCTAGCAGATTTACATAATTAACTTTTCGCTAAACATCCCTTTCCACAAACACGTTCGTCAAAACTTACCAGGTGCACCTGGGTTGTATTAATCTGGCATTCACACGTAGTGGTTGTCTAACCTGCATACGTGCTGCTGTAAAACAATGTGCGTAAATCAATGTTCACACACACGCTCGCAAGCACGCACGCACCCCACCCCACAACATACACAACACCACAGCATAATTACTGATAATTAAATTCACTGTGTGCTGAGTAATATCATTTGCTCTGGCCGCGACGAAGGCTTTTTTATATTTATTTGTAGCATGATTACATAATCATATTGCGCGGGGATCTTCAAAATGTCAGGCTCGAGGATGTGAGTCTTAAAAGTATGCAACGTAACAACTATTGTTATAATTACTGGATAATGACCCCCTCTACAGCACTGCAGAAAGTAGTTAGTTTTTATGTGGTGAAAATTATCTACTAAGCACTAGTTTTTACAAGTATTAATGTCGACGTCCACGATATTACATTGCTATTAAATCCATACAGGGCCTACTTGAAAAGAGCAAACGTCACAGTGGCCTTTTTGTCCATTGTACATTTTTTACCTATTCAGTAAAGTAAATTGTTCCGAGAGTTACAGTTACGTCCAAATAAAAAATATATATTAATTTAAAACAAATACTTATCGTCTTCTGCAGTGAGCGTCAGCGGCTTATATTATCGGCTTATATCTGCTTTTTTCACATGGAATGATGTGGAATGATTGAATGAATACTTCGTGATTAGCCATGTTCGTCTTGAACTGAAATGCGCATCAAGAACTTTGCGATTATATACTCCGTAGACCATGGGACTGGATCAAACTTACCTTAATAGCGAGGTGACCTTAAGACTGAATATGGGCCCTGAAGTATCATTGGAATGTGGACAATTGCTATGTAGATGCATGTCATTTTAACAGCAAGTCACATTAAGCAGGTATATCATGTGTAATGTAATGTACGTATGAGAATGTAGTTTCGCAATATTACTCCGTTTTATTATACAACATCGAGAGCAAAATCGATAATGCACAATACTCTTTTGCCACGTTTTTCCAACCCTACTACTCCAACGGAGCTCTTCGGTCGTTAAGCAAACAAATAGGATGTCACATATCGCAGATCGTGTGAAGTTGTATATAATTAGATTGTTTACTTTAGTCACCAAGCAACTGAATTTTTTGTGAGTAATACTAGTGGCGCCGAATAGCGAAAGATGGCTAATAAAAAAGTTCGGTAATTTATTTGTTTCCAACTGATTAACAGGTCAAACAAAATTTCTCTTGTTTGCTATCGTTGGAAAAGTAGTTGTCTACTGATATTGTTTTATAACATAATTAGAACGAATAATTGTAGGTATAGTCGAGGTTGTTGTTTTTGTGTCGGGCTAGGTACACATCTTTGATTTCACACCTTCGAATAATAGAAGGACCTAAAGGAAGTTTTAAAGTGGTTTTCTGTTATACATCTGGTAGCTGATGCATTTTATGTATACCATCGTAATGTGTTTATTGTAGAGATTCCTATTACATATGTTTTCGTCTTAATAGACCTATCCCTGATGACCCTGTAAGCAGGGGGCATATACAACAGAGAAATGGCGTGTAAACGTATTCAGAACATTTTGGGAACAAGATAAAGTGCCAAAAACATGGAAGCAGGGGCTGCTCGTTAAAATACCGAAGAAAGGTGACCTTACAGAGTGCGGGAATTGGAGAGGAATTACTTAGACATCTGCTCCTAGTAACATATTCGGAAGAGTATTCATTGACCGAATAAGAGATGGAATTAACAGCCAGTTGAGAGACGAACAGGCAGGTTTCAGAAGTGGGAGAGGCACAGTTGAATATATATTTATTTTGCCAAATATTATAGAACAGGTAGTGGAATGGCAAGCAACTATATACATCACGATTGTGGACTTTGAAAAAGCCTTTGACTCAATGCACCGAGAGAGTCTATGGGAAACCATGGAGAGCTAAGGAATTCCAAGAAAGATAATCCACATGGTTCACATGTTATGCGAATACTGTGAATTTGCAGTGTTAGACGAAACTGGGGAATCTGAGTGGTTCAAGGTTAAAACCGGAGTTAAACAAGGAGATGAAATGGCTGGATTGATCTTCTTGGTGGTAATGGACTGGATAATGAAAATCACAACAGCAGGAAATAGAACAGGGATAAGATGGAACTTCACGTCAAAACTACAGGATCTGGACTTTGCCGATGTCATCATGCTATACACACATGCTAAAAAGACAAGACAACTGAACCAATTTACAGCAAGGAGAGGACTAAGAATAAATAAAAATAAAAATAAAGTATTGAGGACGAACAGCAAATGCAAAACATAATACTAATTGATGATCAAGAAATAATGGAAGTGGATAAGTATAACTATCTGGGTGCTAACGTCAGTAAGCAAGGAGGAGGCGGTGATGACATTGTTTACATAATTCGTAAAGCTAGGTTATCTTTCATGAAGCTAAATCATATATGGATTTCAAATATATACGCATTGAGATCTAAATTGAGGCATTTTATTACACTCGTTAAACCAGTGTTTTTTATGGAAATTAAACATGGAATGTAAACGAAGGCGACAACAGAAAGATAAATTTTTGTTCAAGTCCTTAAGACGAATTCGTTGTATCAAATCAAGATATTCTTGCAAAAACAAAATTGAAGGCAATCAAGAAATAGGTAGGGCATATCCAACGAATGGACAAGAGCAGCAAATGTGAGAGGGCCTTGACCTGGGCGCCCGAAGGTAGAAGAAAGGTTGGTCGACCAAAGACAACGTAGCGATCGACTGTTGAAAATGAAAAAGGCGTACTGTGGTGAAACTGCTGGAACGAGCCCAGACGCGTAGTAGCAGAGCGAGCTGGAGGAGATGCACTTCGGCCTTATGGGCTACTGTTCCCGAAGAGGATAGGTGAAGTGATGTGTAGATGTGTGTTAACTTTGCAGTTGTTAATCCATTCACGTATGCACATCCCCGGAAGTGAGGAATTATTACTAGTTATAGCACATTCTATACGACACCTCTCGGCGTATAGAAATAACAGTGGACTCCAACAGTCTGCGACCGACACGCGTGCAAACACGCGCAAGCACGCACGCACGCACGCACGCACGCACGTGAGACACGGGACTGTCCGTGTAGTCCCGGCCCTCGACTCAGCTCAGCGAATTAATCGAAGAGTTAGCCAGGTAGCCAGCTGCTCGAATACTTCTAGTCAAACTTGGCATTAGCTAAACTGATTAGGACTATTTACCGTGCCATCCCGCGCGGTGCCGAGAATCTCGTCTACAGTTCGACTAGTTCTAGCTGCCTTAGCAAGTAATAATAATCCTTCGCCAATCAGAATCAGTGACGTTCAAGTCTGCAGTGCGTGCGTGCATGCGTGCTACATAGCTTCCGGAAGGCGACGTTTGCTAGGTGTTTGCGGCGGGCGACGTCTTCAGCATCACCGAGGAGAGAATCGAGCTTGCGTGTCACACGCAATTACTCATCGATGCGTTCAGTTTGCCGGCAAACAGTGGTTCTTGATCGTGTTGGTTGGTTTTGATCGTGTTGATGGTCAATGACCACTCAAGCCAAGCATGATCGCGGGATACGGTCGACATCGTCAAGGTGAGAACGTGGCGAACTGGTGAAATCATTGTCGTCAGCGTACTCGACATCAAGTGGTAGGTTGGCGTTGGCTGGAGGGCGGAAGACGCGATCGCAAGTCGCGAAGTGCCGCTTCCAAGTAAACGGTGAAGAGTACTGGACTGAGGCTGTCATCTTGCGGCGTGCCGATCATTGTTGTGAATGCTTGGCAATCGCCTGGCGACAGACGTGGTTCGAGCGATCCACAGTTCCGACTCGCCGAGGAAAGTCGAGAGTACGTCGATCAACTTGTCGCGACGGATGGTGTCGAAAGCGCGACTCAAGTCGATGTCTACAAACTCGACCGATTCGCGCTGACGCTGCGCTTTCGCACATTGCTAACGGTATTCGAAGATAGCGTGTGAATAGTGAATGTAATAACTAATATCGTAGTCGGATTAATATTAAAACGAGTACTTCAATCATCGAAAGCATATTTGGTTAAATCGTTTAACTTGCGGGCATGTGAATAGCATTTGTTATGTCATATATATAGGAGACGGACACTTTGTTATGTCATATGTATAGGAGACGGGCTACACATTCCACTTTGTTATGTCATAAGTATAGGAGGCGGGTACATTTTCCACTTTGTTATGTCATAGGCATAGGAGGCGGGCTACACATTTATGAACACAAACAAAGGGCAACTTTACACCAAGACCGATTTTCTCGCTTTGATTGGTGCAAACTGATCAATAACCTGATCGAAGTTGATATGTCCCACTGTCTCCCCTCTATGATGTAGGTAGTCTCAAACCTATGTGTCCTTTATTATTATTATTATTTATAGATCGCTTGAAAAAATGTGTATTTGCGAGTAACAACGTCTTCGGGCCCCAAGACGAGGAAGAGGGACTTCGGGAAATCATCCCACAACGAGGCACAGCTGGTAAGCCGGCTGGTTCGGATATCTTTGGTAAGACGAATGCCACGTTACACGAATTAACTACTGCTCATCGTATGTAACGTCAACCAACGTCTCTTGTTCTACAGCATCTAGCCACCGGACGGAGGCGAGAGGGTCGTTTAGTTGTTAATGACCAAGAACAGCGCCGACTACAATTAACAAGGATAATAAGCGGATGTCGTTAGCTATCAGTAACCGCCCGAAAATATCGTTGCAATATCGCCATCACTTGGCAGCTTTAAAGAGAAACAAAAGTCATGTCAGCCTCCAGTTAAACGGAGCTTTACCAGAATCTCCCACTTTTAGAACATATTCTGGATAAACCGTTGGTATGATATTCTCGATTTTAGTTACACATGGTTAGTGTTTATTAACTCTTTTAGATGCATATCTCCCAAACCATGATTTGAAGTAAGCCATACATGTTGTAACGCTCGGTGGCTTTAATACTACCTCCTTAATTAATTCAGGTCACTGAGAGTTAGCTTTGCTGATGTTCGATTTTTTTTATTTTAAGTAATATGCGCAGTTAGTTTAATGAAAGTTTGCGTACATTTTCTTACTGGATACGGATAAACATAATTTAATAATTTGTCCGAAACAGAGAGAGGACAGAGAGGGAGTGAGTGAGTGAGTGAGTGAGTGAGTGAGTGAGTGAGTGAGTGAGTGAGAGCGAGAGCGAGAGGGGGAGAGGGAGGAGGAGAGAAGGGGAGACAGAGAGAGAGAGAGAGGGGGAGGGAGGGGAGAGGGAGAGGTGAGAGAAGACTGCGGGAGGAGAGGTAGACATACAGACAAACAGACAGGGGCATACGTACAAAGAAAGCGTTTATGTCTGAATTGTATGTATCATACATAAACGTAGAACAGTAGGTAAAATTAAATACAGCTAAGCAGTTGATGTATAATATAACAACATATAATTAAGTAAATACCAGTACATTGGTCGTGGTCTACCCCAAAATAACTTACAATGAGTGTAATGATGCTTTTAATAATATTAATAACAATAATGTCATACATAAATTATCAATGAGGATATAATTAGGCAAATGGTAGAATATATACTAGAAAGTGTTTGGAATATGACAAAACAATATTTCCATACGTTTGTCGTTCGTCCACACAAAGTTATTCAAAATAAACCAATATTAGTTGACGAAGTAGCATAACACAGAACACTGGCCATGTGTGAATCTAGAGCGATGTAGGCTACGTTTATTTCGTGATATCGCAACTTCACGTGCTTTGTGTCGTGGTTATTCGAGACGACGCCATTTTGTTTATCTCACGTTAGAGCCGAAGTGCGATAACATTGCTCGTTTTTCTCCAGGTATCGGTCATCTACCATCTATCATGGACCTTTCCTGGATGCTGTCATCGTGTTTCCTCTTCTGCGCGCGGACCGACCTTAAAGCTGAGTGCGGCGACGCATCCGCCACAAGATCCGGCTGCTGCGCGAACGACGGCATGGGCGCGGCGCTGGCGCAAGCGCTGTTGTGCAGATCAAGCAGCGGCATGCCGAATGCGTGTCGTTGTATCATGGAACTGTACATGCGCCTGGCGAGCAGCACACTGACGGATGTTTGCCAGCCGCCTGGTGGTCCAGCCACATGTTGCCGGACTGAGATCTTGTCGCCGGGGGCGGAAGAACATTGGACAAGGGGTCTGTTGCGTAGGGAATATGGGATGTGTTAATGGGGTAAGATTTAAACGGGGTGAACGGGGGATACACTGCACTGGGTCGCTCTGGCTGTTCAACTTCCGGTGTAGAACAACCGCCCGCATGCGCTGAGTTGCTCGCGCCGAATCCGTTCCGTTTGCTGCTGTTGAAAGTCACCTTGACGTCCTCACACACGTGCAACAGGGCTTCTGACGGCTGCTCGTCAGTGGCGCCGCCAAGAGTTGAGGTTGGCGGTGACGGAAAATTAAAACAACCAAAGCTGCTCAGCAATACCGAAACTAGTCTGGCTCACTCCTTGTTAAAGGGAACTACAAGAAAGAACAACATCATTGGGACTGCACAAAACACTTTACACTTGACCCCCTGACAAACCTGTTCATTCGAACCCCGGTTTTATCGATTTACATCCGCCGTTCCATCCACAGCACCGTAAGGAATGTCTCCTACGCCCGTACAACCGTTACATTTGGGAAAATCCGTAAGAGATGATATCTAAGCAATAGCCAGTTCTATTTAAAAAGGAAGTTTCATCACAAAAATGTCCACGTGGCAGAGGCGAATGGAGGATGCTTGGCATCTCGTCTTGTGGATGACACTCACGCGCTTCCGGAGACCGTTCTCACAAGGTGACGTACCAGTTGCTTTTCAACAGGCTCTACTGGCAAACATATTTCGCTTGCATACTGCGAGTAATATAAGTTTGAATCCTCATTGCTATGTCAAACTTTAGGCCAGCGGTGTTTTTAATCAAAACGGACAACTTTACTGCTAGTAACTTAATTGAATTTGTTAACGTCATCATGTGGTCTCGATGTGTGAAATTACAGTTAGAAAATGAAAATTTGACATTACACACAATCTGTATTTATATTAACATTTTATGGTCAATGTGCGCTGTTGCCCAAAAGTAGTAGTCGAAATCGGTATGTTGGAATTTAGAAACTAGCCAGATTAGAGATGATTGAGACTTTCAAACGTGAACCCATCGCTGGCATCAAAAGACACAAAAGACTCCGTCGTTTTGGACGCATGTGCCGAGAGCGAACATTGTAATATAAACCTTCATACAAAATTAAAAGGAACAACAGAAGAAAGGAAGGTCACATATCAGATGGTGACCAAATCAGGAATTATACTGGATTTCCTCTATTGACCGGAAAGCATTTCGAGGCAAATAGTGCAGTATGGAGTGGTGCAGCCTCCTGGAGCACAGCGAAGGTTCCATGTGGCACGTCATTTAACAAAATACACACATACAGACACATGTACACATACACACGCACGCGAGCAGACGCAGCACAGCATTAGAAAAAATCGTATTGAAAATGATGATTTGAATCTAAACAACCCTCCACATGAAGCCATAACATTGTTATAATTGTACTTTTGAAATATAAAATAAGCTTAGCGTTTTAACGAACTTACATTTTGCACATTAATATTATTTTACAAATAAGGACCCAATTTTTTTAACAATATGAATGAACAAGATATAATTATATGTTGATTACGTAATGATAATGTGACAAACAAAACTGCCTGGCCCCTACGTAAAAAAAAATTATATAATGCAACGAAACAATTGTACATACTTGCTTTATTTAATTAATTTATGTATTTGTGCACGTAATCATATATTTGTATTGATTTATTTATTGTGTATTTATTTTTTAATAATATATTTCAAGCTGTATTTTATAATTTAATTTTTAGGGGACTTTCAACGACCCCCATAACCCCGCCGTAACCACTGTGCGGGGAGCTTAAGGATATTCATACATGGCTCATTACACTTTCAATATTTTGTTAATCCTCACAGTAGAAACCCCCTTCAAAAACCCCAGATCAGCCCCAGATATCTGATGTAATAGTAATGATGAATAACTCGTTAAAGATAATTAAAAGTATCTTGTTTCAAAGTTTCACTTGTCCTCTCCTACTCACGTCCGAAGTCGCTGTCACTCGTAGTCTTCCGCGGCCGACCCGCTGACAACTCGAGAGCAAGCCGGTAGAGACGACACTACAGCACCAACTGGCAACACCTCGACGCATCTTGTGATTACATACAGTGGAAGCTGATCAGTGACACTCTCTTTGTATCGGATCGCCAGCAGGTGTCGTTAGCAGTATGCCGATCGCTCGGCTTTGGCTGTAGCGTAGACAGAGAAATAACATCATAGTGTATGTGTCACTTTTAGAGATAGCAGCGCATCTGATTTAATATTTTTGGTTAGTTATGAATATACCCGCCGCTTTTGATACGTCACCTTAGTAATGTAGGTTACCGAGTTATGAGTTATGAAAAGAGCGCTGGCGCTTATCGGTCGCGCTGGTTAACATGTCAAGTCCAGTTAAACGGCGTCTTCAACGGGATATCCCATTTTTAAGAAAACTTATGAGAAAACCATTAGCGTGATATTCTTGATTGTAGTTGCAAATTATTAGTTAGTTATTAACTGTTCTGGTGCACAGCCCCAAAACCATGAATTTTGTTTTGCTTTAATACTTCATGTTGTTTTAAATGAGAAATAAATACACTGTTATTGTCATTATTATTATTCCTATTATTATTACTATTAAAAATAATATAAAAAACACTGTTTATTATTATTATTATTATTACTAATAAATAAACACATAATATAACTAATACAAGGATTATTGCATTTCGTCTCCAAACTCTTTTGTACACAGAGTTGCCTATGGCGAACAAACGCCCACCCAACCACAACGCAATATACAAGCAGATGCATTCTGTGAATGTTTCTGAAACATCGAAAAATAATTGTGATAATTATTTTCTGGTGGAATTTCAAAATGTCTATTTCTAGTTTGCGACAAGTTATTATTATATTTGGATCAACATGATTTCTTCCCTCTTTGACATCCACTTGAAGGTTGAACACCATTGCAGGGCAGTACCCAGTGCTGGGATCTTGTCTTTCTGAAACGTTGACATACAGTGCCGCACACAAGGGTCCCGCTTTCAAAAAATTTAACGAACAATATATATATATATATATATATATATATATATATATATATATATATATATATATATATATATATATATATATATATATATATATATATATATATATATATATATATATATATATATGTATATATATATATATATAAAACTGACTGCACACTACGAAAAATATTATGCATAAAAGTACTTAACACAACGAAATAAGTGTGCATATTTGTCCTAATTAATTAATTAACTAACGTATATATGTACACACAGTCATATATTTGTATTGATGCTAATTTAGATGTTAAGGTTCATTGTTGCGGGTAACGCGTAAAACCTGCCCACACAATTTCATTTTTGCTAGTATCGACTACAACATGCTTGCTCGTTCGTTCAAACCCGTCTCTGTCGTTCCTTCCACGGTGGGAACAATCTCTCTGTCTGTCTGCCTCTCTCTCTGTCTGTCTGTCTGTCTGTCTGTCTGTCTCTCTCTCTCTCTCTCTCTCTCTCTCTCTCTCTCTCTCTCTCTCTCTCTCCCTCTCTAAATGCTGTGGAATCCTTCTCGCATGAATAAATGTTGTGGAATCCATCTCTCATGAGTATATGCTGTGGACTTCATCTCTCATGACTAAATGCTGCGAAGACATCTCTCGTGAGTATAAGCTGTGGGCTCCATCTCTCATGGGTGAATGCTGTGGACTCCATCTCTCATGGGTGAATGCTGTGGACTCCAACTCTTGTGAATGAATGCTTTGTACCCCATCTCTCATGATTGCATGCTGTTTACCCCATCGCTCTTGAGTTAATGGTGTGGACTCCTACTCTCTTATAAGTCAATGCTGCAAACTCCATCTCTCATAAGTAAATGTCGTGTTCTCCATCTTTCATGAGTAAATGCTGTATACTCCGTCTCTCATGAATAAATGTTGTGAACTCCATCTCTCGTAGTGTAAATGCTATGGACTCCATGTATCATAATAACATGCTGTGGACCAGTGATGAAGAATAATGGAAAACAAAAATCAATGAAAGCCTCACCCCGGAATACAGGGAAAAGAACGAGAGCAACAACTCCATATCCCATGTGTAAATGCTGTGGACTCTTTTTGTCATGAGTAAATGTTGTGAAATCCATTTCTCATGAGTAAATGCTGTGGACTTCATATGTCATGTGAAAAAGGTGTCAACTCCAACTCTAATGGGTAAGTATTGTGCACTCCATCTCTCATGAGTAAATGGCATATAGTCCATTTGTCAAGAGTTTGCGCTGTGGATTCCATCTCTCATGAGTATATGCTGTGGACTCCATCTCTCACGGGTAAATGTTGTGGACTCCAATTCTCGTGAATAAATGCATGAGTTTGTCTAACAATTGCTTTGCTTTATTTGCTACACACCAAGTTAATGTGTTCTCTCCAATTTAATTTATCATCAATTAATAAACCCAAAAACTTTGTCACCAATACTCTATTTATTTCCTTTTTATTGATGCTTACTTTGATTTTTATAGTTCTTTGTCTGGTGTTATCAAATAGCATGACATTTGTGTTGGACAAATGTAATTATAGCTTGTTAACTGCAAACCATGTTGACAACTTGTCTGGTTCTTTGCTAACATAATTGCTCAATTGTAATTCATCATGCCCCGAGCAGAAAATATTAGTATCATCGGCAAACAAAACAAACTTTAGTACTTTGCTAATATTACATATATCATTTAAATACAATACAAACAATTTGGGCCCTAGAATAGAACCCTGAGGCATCACATATAAGACATGTAACAAGTCTGATTCACATTCATCTATAGTAACATACTGTTGCCTATTTAATAAGTAACTGGCTAGCCATTTATTAGCAAAACCTCTAACCCCACAATGTGCCATTTTTTTAGAAGTAAATTAAAGTAAATTAATCTGTGATTTTTAAGAAAATTAATTAATTAAATTAAATTAAATTAATTGAGTTAATTGACTGAACAAATTAACAATTGAAATTAACCCATGCCTAGTTTACAGTGACTATTTGTATTGCTATAAAAAATTATTATTTGGATCAATATCTGCCTCAAAGTCGCTGCTATTATAATCAGTGGCAAGGAATGGTTCAAATGTAATTTTTTAATGTAACTCAAATAACCTTTCACAAGTATTCATGTTTGAGCCCATATACCTCAGCTCGTCATCATACATGTTATGAAATGGCAATGCTTCAACACTTTTCTCACACTGTCAATACACATTATTTCTACATTTAAATTGTTTTATGGTTAAATCACAACAATTTCTATGTATCCATGTTTTACACAAATCACACTGATAGTACGACAATATTACAAATACCACACAATTTATGGCTGTCATTAGACATTTACAGTCCATGAAAGGTTACCAATTTAAAACAAAATTATTAAAAATGTTTTCCACCAATCGTTTCCGAGTCTTACACAGATGTGTATAGACTCAGTCCTCCAATCTTGGCCTCTGCACTTGTCCCTCAGAAGAGAACATTCCTAACATAGAAACATGGGACATTGGCACAAGTAACTGCCTTAAGTTAGCCACAAGTTAGCGGATTCCAATGATTTGATTTGTAACCGTATTCAGCCAGGAAAGCTGAAACATTAAAAATGTCGGATTTGGCAATTGTAGAAGCAGCTAGTATATAAATGTGTTCTTCCATCCATGTTAATGTTGGGTCATTTGTGATGGTTGACATCCATGTTAATGTTGGGTCATTTGTGATGGTTGACATCAATGTTAATGTTGGGTCATTTGTGATGGTTGACATCCATGTTAATGTTGGGTCATTTGTGATGGTTGACATCCATGTTAATGTTGGGTGATTAGTGATGGTTGACATCCATGTTAATGTTGGGTCATTTGTGATGGTTGATGTCTGGTTGCTTAAACGCAAAAAAAAATTACGGCTAATTGCATGATGACGTCAGAACCAAAACAGCATGGGGCAATTAAATTAGTTAATTAATTAAATTACAATTAACTCAAAGCACTGTGGGCCTTATCAAGGGTCGGTGTATTTTTTTACATTGTCCACTAATTCTTTTTGTGATGACAAAACTATATCTAATACATTTTCTCCCCTGGTTGGTTCTAGCACGTGCTGAGTAAGAAAGCTAACCTAGATTAAAAATAGAAATTGTTGGTCCTCACTCATTGTGCTCTCTAGAGAATTCCATTGTATGTGTCCATGGTTAAAATGTCCCATTATGATACATTCCCCTTTACTAACTTCCTTTATATCGTTTTTTATTTTTGTGTCCTCTTCGTTTATGTTTGGACTTCGGTAAACTAATCGAATAGTTAATTTTGGCTTTCCTGAAACAATTTTGCACCAAACAGCTTCATCGCAATCTGCTTCCCGTTCTAGTTTTATTTCATAAGCCTGAATAGATTCTTTAACATATAAAACAACTCCCCCTCCCCTTCTTCCTATTCGATCTTTCCTAAACATTACGTATCCTGTCAGTCCTAATTCAGCATCTGTTATGTCTATGTTGGCCCATGATTCAGTTATACCAATTATGTGAGGGTCAATATCTTCTACCATAATGTTTAATTCGTTTTTCTTATTTACTATGCTCCTTGCATTTAAACAAACGCATCTATAACCTGTTTCAGAGATCTTTTTCGGACGATTTGATATTGGTTTGTCTGTGGCCTCTTGTTCTGCTTGAGACACATCTAGGTAACCCCCTGCACTTCTAGTTTAAACAATGTTTACTACCAAAAATATTTGTCATTGTACCATGCCACTATCTACTGCTGCTGAAAGTTCGTCCGCGAATACTGCTGCTCCCTTTCCACTTAGATGACGCCCATTCTTCATGTACACATCAGCCCTCCCAACAAAACTTCCCCATAAATCCACAAATCCAACTTCTTCTTCCCTACATAGTTTCTGGACTAACATGTTAATTGCCATCCCCCGACAATTTCGATATTTGTGAACCATCCTGCCCATTACTGGTAAAATCCCTGACAATATTACCTGCTCAACCCGCGTCTGTTTTAGTGTTCTGACCAATTGCCTATATTTCCTAACTATGGCTGTTGTACCCTCCCTCTCTACGTTATTTGTCCCTACGTGTACTAAAACAGATCCACCCTTGCCCGAACCCACGATGTTTTCTACCCTCTCAGTTATCGCCTCTATTTTGGCTCCAGGCAAGCAGACCACCACATCATCTCCCTTGTTTAAGACTCTGTCGGTTTTCCTAACTATCGAAAAGTTAGGATAGGTCAAGTCCGGATGTGTGAAGTCCTGGAATGAGGTTCAGGCGGATAGTTTTAGTTTTGAGTGCAGGGGATGTTCGAGGATGAAGGAACTGGAATTGGAGTTAGAACAGCTGAGGCTGCACGTTATGGCAGTGGTGGGAAGGGAGCAGGTGGTTTGTGCCAGTGGTTCTGGTGGGGGGAAAGTGGATAAAGTGGGGGAAGACGACGAGAGAGGTGCTAAGGTGAGCTCACCTCAGCACGGGAGGAGGTTGAGAGGAGGTAAGGTGACAGGTCGTAGGGATACAAGACGGAAGTAGACGGGACATAGGGAGACAGGACGAAAGGAGACGAGAAGGAAAGAAAAATGGATCGAAGGAAAGGGGAGTGGGGGAGACAGTAGAGAAGGAGTCAGGGGGGTGGGGGTGGAGACGATATTTAAGGTGATGGGAGTGAGGGAGGCGGGAGGGAAGGTGTCAGGAGGGAAGGCGACGGGAGCGCAAGTTAGACAGGAGACGGGAGGGAAAGGTGACAGGTTGATGCGTGAGAGAGAGAGAGCCTGGTAACAGTCTGCCACCAAGTGACAAGGCTGCAGGACAGAATGTGATGGAGGGGATCCATCGGAAGAGCTATTCCGAGGCAGTGATATAGGGGGTGAGAAAGAGACCGAGGGTGTTTGTGGGAGGCTCAATAGTTAGGAAGACCGACAGAGTCTTAAACAAGGGAGATGACGTTGTAGTTTGCTTGCCTGGGGCCAAATAACTTAGAGAGGGTGGGTACAACTGCCATAGTTAGGGAATTTGGTCAGAACACTAAAGCAGACGCGGGTTGAGCAGGTAATATTGCCAGGGATTCTACCAGTAATAGGAAGGAGGGGGTCATAGATATCGAAATTGCCTTTGCCTTTGGATGGCAATTAATATGTTAGTTGAGAAGCTATGTAGGGAAGAGGAAGTGGATTTGTGGAGAAGTTTTGTTGGAAGGGCTGATATGTACATGAATGACGGGCTGCATCTAAGTGGAAAGGGGGCAGCAGTATTTGCGGATGGACTCGCAGCAGCAGTAGACAGTGGCATGGGTAGCTGTCACGATTTTTTTTATAAAATCTGATAAGTTTAGTTTGTCTAGGGTAAATAAATAACGGTGGATGGGCCGACGTGACTTTATTTCGTTTGTGGGTTCTAATAATCTATAAATACTATGTCTATGGCAAATATACACGATATATATAAGAGACTATAACACGTAATAATAGTTTGCACATTTATTACATAAACAATGAAACAATATGTTCTTGTCACAGTCAATCATATATTATTAAAAATACCTTCCTCTCTTATATATATATATGTGTATATATATATATATATATATATATATATATATATATATATATATATATATATATTACAATATGCATTTGTAACATCATCAACCATATATTATAACAAATATGAGTCTCACTATATATTATATTATAATACGTATTCGTAACATCAACACCGATATATTATAACAAATATGTTTCTCTAACAGCTATGTTACTTCCCTAATACTATTTACACGGAATATTCTACTAAAAATCTAATTACTAACAATTTATGGAGCTTACCGGAAATAGCGTTCATATACATACAAGGTCCGAAACTGTGCACACATCTTATCCCTAGATGTGGGAAAATCAATCAAATAACCTATCAAGAACTCCTACCCTGGGTCGTCACAGGGATATTCTAACACTGACGATCGAAATTTGAAGAATGACTGGCGTGTTGTCGACGGAACGGAATATGTAGGAGAATCACGCGATCATCAGGACGAACGATTTGTAGCTCATGGTCGGAATTCAAAGTGTCGTCGTAGACGTAGAAGTTTGATTGTCACGCGATAATCAGGTAATAAATGGATGTATGCAATTAGATTGCATACTAATCTTTGCGCGAGGCAACAACACCCCAGCTATACTGATTACATTATGATTGGCAAAGTGTGTAAACTAGCCCTGCAACTTCTACGGCTGTATAACCTATCTTAACCAATCACCGTTAAGCAAAACGGCCATCTGCCCCGCTCTGCGAGCAGTTGACGGGACACTGTACTTAACTACAATGGCTTTATGGGGAAAGTTCATATTTTTATTCCCAGTGGAGCAATGGTCAATTGCATTAGTGTCTGCGCATTGGCCTCTTATTGACACTTTGACCTGGGTTGCTAGCTTGGCGCTTCGTCCCAGCGTACATTTGCCCTTGTACGATTATTCTATTAGTGTGCGCAATGTCCATTGTGGCGACACTGATGCAATAGCCAGCTGGCGTAAATCAGCCATTAAGTGGCTTTTCAGCGCGTGTTTCCAGCTTGGCGCTTCGGTCCAATACTTCCTTTTTGCACGTTTTAAACATTGTGACGAACTGGCCAGTTGGATTTTAGGCGAATTTCCATTCGTTGGAGTTTCGGCCTGGATTACTAGCTTGGCGCTTCGGTCTAATAGCTTCTGTTTTGCAGGTTTTTAAACATTGTGACGAACTGGCCAGTTGGAGTTCAGGCGAATTTTCCATTCGTTGGAGTTTCGGCCTGGATTACCAGCTCGGCGCTTCCGTCCAATAGTTCTTACATTGTGACGAACTGGCCAGTTCAGGCGAAATTTCCATTCGTTGGAGTTTCGGCCTTTCGACAGCCAGCAACAACGCACATTCCATCATCAGCAACAACTAGCCATGACACACCCCAGACGACAGCACCCCTGTTGGAGACTGTTGCACAAATGACAGCCCGGCAGCAGTGGGAACTTTCCATTTAAGAGAGGGTTGAGCAAACCAATCAGTTGCTGCAGGAAATGCACAGAATGCTGACAGATCAACATACTAACCACTTAAACCCTGATATTGTTGCCCCACACGTCAATTCTGGTGCGTTGGCACCACCCATTCCGCAACTGAGTCGAGTGACGGCCTCGGCTCAAACAACAACTGCGGCACAAATCTTGTTTCACACAGATATGCCCAGAGTGACGGCCTCTGGTCATGTGGGGGGGGGTGTTAACGTGCGGCACGAGTCAGCTGGGGAAGACATGGGTAACCGGGTGCTTCTTCCAGGCGTGAATGAGGTTATCAATAACCTCCCAGCAGAAACACGAGACAGGGTGAGAGCTTTGACAGCTTGTTCCATCTCCCTGCATTCCCACATACCAGATAAAGTGAGGGCAAAGGTGTGGGCTGGCGAGTTTGTTGAGTTATCAACTTTGTTACCAGAGTCCAGGTCCACTAGTCAGGAGGTCTCCCTGGGTCTGCAGCCACAAGGGGAAGATGGGACATCAGTTGTGTGTTATGGGCCCAAAGCCAAGCCAGGAATCACCAATTTTACTCAGTGGACGAAAGCCTTCCGAATTTATATGTCATTGTACTTGTCCCAGCCACTTCACTATCACGAAGCACCTCAAATGTGCAAGTACATCGAGACGATAGGTGACCTGTCTGAGAGGGGAGGTAACTGGCAGGCATATGATGACACGTTCAGGGCTTTGCGGATGCTTCACGGTGGGCCTGGGACACAGTGGTATCTGAGCCGTGGCTGAGAGCAGCACAAGTTGCTAATGCCCAAGCTCCACAGCGTGGACACCCCTTTCAAAGCAAGGGTGTGGCCCGCCAGCCATCAAACAACCCCTGTTTCGCGTACAACCGGGGCTTGGCATGCGATCGCCGAAGATGCCGCTACCGTCATAAGTGTAAACGGTGTGGCGCAGGCCACCCAGTGTCACAGTGTTCAGCCCCTCTCAGACAGGCCAATACAATTGCAAATAAATCACCATCTGCTATGCCCCGCAATAGCCACAAACAGTGAACCACTGCCATCACCTGTTTCCACTAACGTTCTATGCCGGGTATTTCAGGGGTATGATAACATTATGTCGGACTATCTAATTCATGGATTTAAACATGGTTTTCGGCTAGGCTGTCTTAGCATACCAGTTCAGACAAACAGATCAGTAACAAATTTGTCGTCCGCTTTGTCTTTTCCAGATATTGTTGACTCTAAGATACAGAAGGAGTTGGCTTTAGGTCGTATCCTAGGTCCATACAGTGCTCTCCCTGATTGTCCGAACTTTCGACTTTCTCCACTTGGAGTAGTTCCAAAGAAGTCCCCAGCCAAATACCGTGTGATTCACCATTTGTCTTATCCAGAAGGTAATTCGGTGAACGATTTTATTCCACACGAATTTTCTTCCGTGCATTATGCTACAATACAAGATGCCATTGATGTCATTAAGAAATCCCCTTCCACAATCTACTTGGGTAAGGTTGACATAGAATCTGCTTTCCGCATTATTCCAATGTCCCCGCTGGACACACCACTGTTGGGTTTTAAGTGGAATGGCTTTTTCTACATGGATGCAGTTCTTCCCATGGGATGTTCTAGTTCATGTTCAATTTTTGAAGCATTTAGTAGTGCGCTGGAGTGGTTGGCAAAGACTAAACTTGGAATAACAGAGATGGTCCATGTTATTGACGATTTTCTGTTTTTGGCCAACTCTTCGAAAAAATGCTCAGCTGACATGAAGGCATTTATTCGACTCTGTGGCCAGTTGGGGGTTCCTTTGGCACAGGATAAGACATAAGGCCCCGATACAACTCTTCCTTTTTTTGGGTATTGCACTGGATACACTGAAATTAGAAGCTAGACTCTCTCAGGATAAGATAGATAAATGCAGGTCACTGTTACGCAAATTTTTGCCAAAGCCAAAAGTCACCCTCAAGGAGCTTCAGTCCCTCATAGGTTTTTTGAACTTTGCTTGCTCTGCATTGTACCTGGCAGAGCTTTCCTTAGACGTTTAATAGATTTGACGATTGGCGTAACCAAGCCACATTATCATATCAGACTTACACAGGCGGTTAAACTAGATCTGAGGGTGTGACAGGTTTTTCTGAGCCGATTTAATGGCAGAGCTTTCTTTCTTAATCAGGACTTCCAAAGTGGTAATTGCTTAGAGTTATACACTGATGCATCTGGGAGTATAGGTTATGGAGCAGTGTATGGCAAGGAATGGTTTTATGGCAGTTGGCCGTCCTCATGGCAGTGTCGCAACATTTCAGCTCTTGAACTGTTTCCAATTGTGGCCGCTGTCGAAGTTTGGGGTAAAACATGGGCGAACCAAAGTGTGTGTTTTTTCACTGACAACGAAGCACTGGTACATGTGATCAATAAGCAAACGTCTTGCGAGTCACACATTATGGTCCTTATTCGTCGCATGGTTCTTGCATGCCTGAGTCTTAACATTAATTTTATGGCACGCCATGTACCTGGTCGAGTCAATATTCTGGCAGATAAATTATCTCGTGGTCAGACAGATGAATTCCGGTTGTTGGCGCCATGGATTAATACTAGGCCAATTAATCTTCCATTGCACAGCTCACCAGAAGGGTTAGGCTACCTTACCCTAGCCTGAGCGCATGCAATACAGTGGATTTCATTTTTACCTTGTAGAGAGGTCAAGGAGTCTAGTCTCGGGCTAGAGCTTCTTGATTTCATGTATGCTAGTGTAGTACAACACGTATAACCCAGCAATTAACAATTCTTATATTTGATAAGTTAAGAAGACTTGTCTCGGGCGAGATCTTCTAGATATCAGAAATTGTTTTAGGTGAATTTACCCTACTTTCAGGCGACAGCGGATGTTCTTTATAGGGGCATGTCTCGGGCGTGACCTTCTATAGGAAGAGTGTTTCAGTAACACAGCTTTTCTGGTGGGGCGGTCACATGTCTAGGTGATCTGGTGGCGTAGTGGCTCCACCTATCTGGGTCATATGTTAATTTTTGCAGTGTTAAATTGAATTTTATTATTACACCACGATAGTATTGTTATGTACTGCATTGAGTTCGGTTTGTTTTTGTTCATACCCGCAATGTGGGCCAGTTTTAGAGCGTGATGTTTTAAGTACATGGGACAATGTCGAAAGACACCGAGTGGCCCACATTTGTTTGTATATAAATATGTTTAATTTCTACCAAACATGGTAGATAATAAATGTCAGACAGAAAGTCTGGCCATTTTCAAATCTATCCAGTCTTGGTGTTGTTGCTTTGCGTAAATAAATTTAGGTCTTTCTCCGATCAAGATAAAACTCCGAATGACGCTCGCTGACGCTGACGCTACTAACGGGTTTGGAGGTTTTTGGATCTGACCAATCAAATCGTATCCCTTGATAATTTCAGCATCCCTACGTCATATTTCAAGTGTAAACTACTGGTGTTTGCGGACATTTTATGTGCGTTTTGCACCCGGCCCTTAACGACATTCGTTAATCGGTGAAATAAGTCTCATGTAACTAAGTTTTGTCGTATCCGATATACCGACAATTTGATGCGTAAATAATGAGCCTTTTATGATAAAGTATTTAACTCTGGTAAAATATCGAACTATAAAACTAGAACTTTGCATAGAACATCAATCACTAAATAGTAGATTTTATATGACGAATAAATTACATGTTTACCGTTACTATGGTACGGTAAAATTCGTTCGAACTGAGCGTTAGTTTGTTTTAATTTCATTCATTGATTTGGCTATGTGGAAAGTAGATTAGTTCCCTGTAGGTCAAAATAATGTAGTGTTGTTTTTCGTTAAGAGTGTTGACATAAAATAAAAACCGTAACGAGTATTTTTGGTAGTCAACACTATTTAAACTAGAAGCGCAGGGGGGTTACTTAGAGATGCATCAAGCAGGACAAGATGCCACTAGTACAGATAAACCAATAACAAAATGTCCGAAAAACATATCTGAAGCAGGTTATAGATGTGTGTGTGTGCGTGCGTGCGTGCGTGCGTGCGTGCGTGCGTGCGTGCGTGCGTGTGTGTGTTTAAATGCTAGGAGTATAGTAAATAAGAAAAACGAATTAAACATTATGGTAGAAGATATTGACCCTCTCATAATTGGTATAACCGAATCATGGGCCAACACAGACATTACAGATGCTGAATTAGGATTGGCAGAATACGTAATGTTTAGGAGAGATGGAATAGGAAGAAGGGGAGTGGAGTTATTTTATATGTTAAAGAATCTATTCACGCTTATGAAATAAAATTAGAAAGCGAAGCAGATTACGATGAAGCTGTTTGGTGCAAAATAGTTTCAAGAAATTCAAAATTAACTATAGGATTAGTTTACCGAAGTCCAAACATAAACGAAGAGGATAACACAAAAATACAAAATGCTATAAAGGAAGTTAGTAAATGGGAATGTATCATAATGGGAAATTTTAACCATGGACACATACAATGGAAATTTCTAGAGAGTACAGGGGGTGAGGACCAACAATTTCTATTTTTAATTCAGGAGAGCTGGATTAGATATAGTTTTATCATCACAAAAAGAATTAGTGGACAATGTAAAAATATTTGAACCATTGGGTAATAGTGACAATAATCAAATACATTTTGACATCAATGTAAAATCAGAAAGTAAAAATAAGAAAACGTACAAGAGAAACTTCCACAAAGGTAACTACAAAGATATGAGAAAATACTTAGCAAAGCTAGATTGGAATAACAAGCTGATGAATAAGACCGCAATTGAATGTTGGAATATTCTAAAATATGAAACTGAGAGTATCATCGATAAATTTGTTCCCTTAAAAAACAAGGAAAACGGTCTAGAAAGAAACACTTGTCAAAAGAAGCTATTAGAAAAATAGTGTTTAAGCAAACTATGTGGAGTGTTTATAGGCGTACCAGAAAGGATGAAGACTATGCAAATTACAAAGAGGCACTTAACCTAGCTATAACTGAAATTAAAAAATCTAAAAGAACCTTTGAAAAAAAATTGGAAGGTAATATAAAAAATGAGAGCAAGAGTTTCTATGCTTATGTAAGGAGTAAACAGAAAGTTCGAGATAAGGTCGGACCACTGGAAAACAACTGGGGAAACATAATTTCAGAGGGATGTCAAATGGCAGAGGTTCTGAAAGAGTATTTCAGCTCAGTATTTACCACAGAAGATATCAGCTCACTTCCAGTTCCATTTAATAAATTTGAGGGAATTAAATCAGAACATTTAGGGCAGTTATTTGTAATTCATGTAATGCTAGCAAACATATTTAAGAAGATGAAAGATAATAATCTCATGGACTTAATACCAACAAAACTGCTTAAGGAAATTGTTGAGCAAATTAGTATACCACTTGCAAAATTGTTTCACTTGTCACTAGAAGAAGGAATAGTTCCTTCAGAATGGAAAGAAGCAAACATTACGCCACTATTTAAGACGGGATCGAGGAACAAGCCATACAATTACAGACCAGTGAGTTTAACATTAGTTGTATGTAACTTACTCGAAACATTAATTAGAGACCACATGGTGGCATTCCTTGTAAAGCATAATTTAATAAATACATCTCAACTTGGGTTGCTAAAAGCAATGTCATGTCTAACTAATCTCTTACGTTGTTTGAAGAAATTACAGAGTGGATAGATGACGGGTCACCAGTGGATGTTATCTATTTAGATTTTCAGAAAGCTTTCGATAAAGTGCCACACCAAAGATTGATACTTAAACTAAAAGCCTATGGTATAGGTAATGATGTAATAAACTGGATAGAAAAGTGGCTGACACACAGAAGACAGTAAGAGTAATAGTAGATGGTGAGATTTCAAACTGGAAATCGGTTTTGAGTGGGGTACCACAGGATCAAAGTTTACAGGATGATCTAGATAAATTAGTTAAATGGTCAGAAAAATGGCAAATGTTATTCAATTTTGGGTAGTGCAAATGCTTACACATAGGACATGGAAACATGGACGAAGCATATAAAATGGGGGATGCTGTACTAGGTAGAACCACACAAGAAAAGGGCTTAGGAGTAACATTTAGTGCTTACATGAAAGTTTCAGAGCAATGTGGGATTGCTGCTTCAAAAGGAAATCAAATTCTAGAGCTAATTAGGAGAACTATTATGTATAAGGAGAAACAGCTAATTGTACCCCTCTACAAAGCAATAGTTAGACTACATTTGGAATATTGCATTCAAACATGGAGGCCATATCGTAAAAAGGACATTGACAAGCTAGAAAGAATACAACGAAGATCAACGAAAATGATTCCAGAATTGAGAGACCTTAGTTACGAAAGTCGCTTATTACAATGTGGTTTGACAACACTAGAGACCAGGAGACTAAGAGGAGACCAAATAGAAGTGTTTAAAATAGTGAACGGTTATGAGGATGTTGATAGGAATATGTGCTTCAAACTTAAAGAAGGCAGTAGAACAAGAGAACACAAAGCAGCATTAGTTAAGGAGCAGTGTAGGTTGGACATGAGAAAGTATTCTTTCTCACAGAGGGTGATAAATGTATGGAACAAACTGCCAAATGATTGTGTTAATGCTAGTAGTGTGAATATGTTTAAATATAGAATTGACATATATTTGATAAGGGTGGGTTACACATAGATGAGAAAATTGTTGGACTCTCGATAAGCCAATGGCTTCCTTGTCCACTTGCCATCTGGAACTTGTTGTTTGGGATGGCAATCTTGTTAAATCTTGTTAAATCTAAATGCACGTAGCATAGCAATTAAGAATAACGAGACGTAGTTAAGGTGTCATAATACCTGCCAGCTGTATCGGTTACATTGTTATCCCGCCACGATAGTGCTTCTTTTGTCGGAAGACGGCAGCAATGATTTGCTCTGTGTGGCACATCTAACGAACACATATCTACGTCGTAATGACCTACTGGACATATGCGTTTCTTCAAGGCTAACGTAGCAAGGTGATAACACCATCAACAACATTTATCTAGCACAATCACAATTATGTGATGGCGCCGTCCAAACGGCAAGTAAAACCCACCAGGCATTTAGTATGCGGGAGTTGTAGCAACTGGGTAGACTTCGTCAAGTCCGGATGTGAGATGTCCTGGGCTGAGGATCAGTTAAATAGTTTTCGTTTTGAGTGTAAGGAGTGTGGGAAGATGAAGGGACTAAAGGTGGAGATGTGGCAGCTAAGCCATTGGTAGGAAGGGAAGAGGCAGGTTGTGCCAGTGGTTCCGGTGAGGGGACAATGGATGCCAAAATGGGGGCAGGTGATAAGAAAGGTGAAAGCTCACCTCAGCCTGGGAGGAGGCTGAGAGGAGGTAAGGATGACAGGAGAGAATGAGACTAGACATACGGAGACAGGACGGAAGGAGACTGGACGGAAGGGGATGGGGCGGAAGGAGACGGGAGCGAAGGAAACTGGATGGAAGGAGGCGGGGGGAAGGAGACGGAAGGGGAGGAGACGGGAGGGAAGGAGACGGGAATGAAAGAGGCGGGAGCGAAGGTTACGGGAGCGAAGGCACCAGGAGACGGGAACGAAAGGTGATATATTGATGGGTGATAGGGCGATGAACGACATGGTGCCTGGTGACACGACTGCGGGACAGAATGCGAAGGAGGACGACTTGGTGGTTTGCTTTCCAGGGGCAACAATAGAGGTTACCACAGAGACGGTGAAAAAAAATTGTGGGTCCGGGCAAGGTAGTTCTAATTTAGTACACGAAGGGACTAACAGCGCATATAGGGAGGGTACAACTGTCATAGTTAGAAAATACAGGCAGTTAGCTAGAAGAGCTAAGCAAACACGGGTTGAGCCGATAATTATGTCAGGGATTCTACCGGTAATGTCAAGAGCAGGACATGGATATCGAAATTGCCGGAGGATGTCAATTAAAACGTTAGTTCAGCAACTATGTAGGGAAGAGGAATTTGGATTTGTGGATTTGTGGGGATGTTTTGTTGGGAGGGCTAATATGTACACGAAGGATGGGCTTCATCTTAACGGAAAGGATGCAGCAGTGCTTGCTGATTAACTATCAGCAGCAGTCGAAAGCGGCATAGGAAGCATAACAAATATATTTTGGTAGCAAGCATTGTTTAAATTAGAAGCGCAGGGCTTTACTTAGTGGTGCATCAAAAAGGAAAAGAGGCCAATATTATACACAAACCAGTAACAAAATGTCCGGGAAAAAATCTAAAAACCGGGTATAAATGTGTGCGTTTTAACGCAAGGCGCATAGTAAATAAGAGAAACGAATCAAACATTATGGTAGAAGATATTCACCCACACATAATTGGTATAACCGAATTTAATGGGCCAACAAAGACATTTCAGATGTTGAATTAGGACTGACAGGATACGTAATGGCTAGTAGAGTTCGAATAGGAAGAAGGGGAAGGGAAGTAATTTTATATATTAAAGAATCTATTCAGGCTTACGAGTGGTTCCTTTTTTAATGTAAATAAGCAAACGTCTTACCATTATTTCAAAAGGTACGATAAATCAGTCAGATAATTACATTCCAGTGAGTTCAACATCAGTGATTTGTAAATTATTAGAAAGGTTAATTAAGCATCATGTTGTGGACTTCCTTTTTAGGCATACATTATTAAATCCATCTCGTGGATTCCTAAAAGCAAGGTCATGCTTGACAATAAAGATATACTTTTTGGATAGACGAGGTGTCACCAATATATATTATCTACTTATATTTTCAGAAAGCTTTCGACAAAATGATACATCAAAGGTTGCTACTTAAATTAAAAACCCATGGTATCGGGGATGGCATACTCAATAAAAAAATGGCTTTATATATATATATATATATATATATATATATATATATATATATATATATATATATATATATATATATATATATATACATATATATATATATATATATATATATATATATATATATATATATATATATATATATATATATATATATATATATATATATATATATATATATATATATATATATATATATATATATTATTAAATAATACATATTATCGTCCAAGTCATTGATATATATATATATATATATATATATATATATATATCAATCAATGACTTGGACGATAATATAACAAACAACGTACTGAAATTTGCAGATGACACAAAAGTGCTTAGAAATGTTAACACTGATGGCAATAAACAACATTTACAAAGCGATATAGACAAATTAGTTAAATGGTCTGAAAAAGGGTAGATGCTATTACATTTTTGGAAATGTAAATGCCTACGCACAGGACAGGACACGGGAACTTGGATGTATACATTAAAATGGGAGATACTGTTTTAGATACTACCTTAAAAGAAAATGAGTTAGGTGTAACAATTAATCCGATATGAAAGTGTCAGAGCAGTGTGGTATTACAGCTTAAAAGGGTAATCAAATTATTGGTTTGATTAGGAAAATTATAACATACAAAGGAAAACGGTAATTATACCTCTGTATATACAACGCTTAAGCCTCATTTACAATACTTTGTGCAAACTTGGAGACAACATCGTAAGAAGGATATATAAGCTTGAACGAATACAGATAAGAGCAACTAAAAATATTCCAGAACTGAGAGACCTTAGTAACGAAGAACGTCTAAAAGAATGAAGTGTAACAACCCTTGCGATAAGGAGGTTAAATCAAATTGAAGTGTTTAAGATATCGAATGTCATTGAAAATATTGATAGAAATAAAGAAAGATAGCAGAACTTATGAACATGAGGCAACGTTAGCAAATGATCAGGATAGTTTGGACATCAGGAAGTATTCGTTCTCACAGAGGACAATAAAATAATGGAACATATTATCTACAGATTGTGTAAATGCTAGCAGCGTGAATATGTTTAAAAACAAGGTTGGCCTATATGTCAGGAGGGCGGATTACATTTATGTGAAAAACATTTGGACTCTCGATAAGCCAATGGCTTCCTTGTCCACTTGTCATATGGGCCTTTGCATGGATGGCAATCTTGTTAAATGTTAAACCGACAATTTATGTTATCCCAATGATAAAATACTGGAATGTTATAGAATGACTAGCACAACAAGCATATATATAATGCTCAAAAGACGAAATCATAACTTGGATAAAATACGGATAGAGATGCTTCTGAAAATACCATGAAATTCTCCAGGAAGACAAACTTGTAATATACCCCCTAAAAAGTTGTTCCTAAGTGCATCTTGCCAACTATAACATACGAATGCCAAACACGGTCGACGATGAAACAGCTGAAAACAAATTAAAATCAACATATGGAAAGGTCAAAGTCTAACCATGACGCTAAAGAATAAAGGCCCATATGACGTCATCAGAAGGAGAAAAAAAATAACATGGCAAGAAAGTAAGTGGCCACGGGCAGGTCACATAGTGATAATGCCAAACAATAGACGGTCATTGACATAACTGAATGGCGACTCAGAAATGGGGAAATAGCAAGAACCATAGATGATGGAGTGATCACATAATGAAGTGTGCATGAGTTCCTTGGACGAGAGAACCGATGAGTTCAACAAAACTACAAAACACATTTGCAAAAACAGGCTAGCATGTCGTAGTTTATACTAGAAAGGTTTGACTTTTCGCGAAATGTCGCTAACATGGAATTGCAGATGCAGCTTTAAAATAAACACGTTTCTGATAATGACAAAGCGTCATACACGATTAGGCATGTGTAATATCGATGGTGTTCCATCATAGGTTAAACCAGAGAAATTATTATATTAGAGCGACCTTGCTGAAGGCGCTACTGATTACTGAGTCTTTATTGCATAAACGTTCACGCTGCACATTGCAACAGTTGATCAATGTGCAACTTTACGGACGTCAGTGGAGTTTTTTTTACTCGTCGTTGTCAATTTGTCTTCTCCCGTAGTTGTTCATAAGCGAAACAGATGCCAATACAAATAGTGTACTTGTCCAAGAATAACAAAAACGGCATGACATGTGTGTCTGAGCAAGGACTTGTTAAGAAAGAAACAGCTACAGTCATGTCTCGTTTATCCGCACGTTGTGGTTACCAGTGGCAGTGGTTTTGGCTTGATTAACGATGCGTGCAGATTGGTGGGGCATCCTATTATCGTCCCTGCTATCACAACCGGTAATGAACTTGTTTGTGTCAATCGCGATATTAATATTGTTTTATTATGTTATTGATATGTGCAACTGACAAATGACGTGGCCCAAATGACAGGACCTTGAACAAAGAAGAAACAACACAGCTGAGATATAAAACACCCACTGAGACCGTCAATTGTCAGGTTTAGTGCGTGTGACGTTCGACGTGTTGAACGATCTAAAACAGGTCGGTTAAAAGTGAATCATCAATTCGATTTATTTTGCTGCTCTCATTTCAATTTTATTTTGCGAAAAATTCAAACGTACCTAGTATCTACTACGACATGTTAGCTCGTTTGTGCAACTTTTGACTGTAGTTTTTTGTGTGAAACCATCAGATAAATTATTTAATTAGTTATTTATTTCTGCATGCAAAATGTAAGTGAACGTGGAAACGCTGAAAACTCACCAATGTCGCCCTTGCTGAAATGTAATAACTTGGTCATGTAATCGGCGAGAGGATGGAAGTCACGCCCATAATCACCCTTGAGCCAATAAAGTGTTTTCCTGTTTTGGATATCCACTATCTTGCCAGATCTAACGACTAAAGTCAATTCTTTCGGTAATGTGAAGAATAAACGCACATTTTAATTAAGCCGACTGCGGATATTACTTAAATTGTTCACACATTACATATTAGGACATCAACGAACCGGATTCGCGATAGGTTAAGTCAGTTGAGGATGCAGTTTTAAGTCAAACCTATCATAGTGTTTTCCTGCTAGTTGGTTCCCAAAAAGGTGTGCAGAAGCTGAAACAAGACAAGTCGGATTAATGAAGCAATTTACTGTGTATTGGGACTGCTGCCACGTAAAATATGCGGATTAGTGAAACACCGGATTATCGAATAAAAGAACATGACTGTAGCAACATGTATCTACGTGAACCATTCCGGACCAATGCTAGTCGCGGACTGATAGAGATTTATCATCAATGGATGCCAAAACGCAGCTCTTGGCTATAGAGCCAATTGCGTATTTAAGGGATTTTAGGCCGTAGTCCAATTTGGCTACATAAAAAATCGCAACTACATGGTAGCATGGTAAAATAATAATAATAATAATATATTTAATTTGGCATAGCGCCAGATCCTAAATTGTTCGTGGCACTTCACAACATATAAAATGCATAAAATAGTGAAAATAAAATACTACTAGTAATAACAATTATTTTAAATAACTACAATAATAATACAGTGAAGAATAGCTAAATATGGAAATAGCTAAATAAATATATTAGAATAAAAAATAATAATATAGCAAAATAATTATATAGCAATAATACTAATAAATAAATATATATATATATATATATATATATATATATATATATATATATGTATGATTAATAATAATAAATAATTTAATAATTTAGTAAAATATTTGTATAGTAATAGTTTAAGTGAAACAAACGTATTGGTAAAATAATGTTAAATATCATGAAAAAGATTAGGGGAATAGTTATATAATTAAATTGCTATGAGTAGAGGACAATGTTCATCTGGAAAACACGCTAATATGCGATACGAAGAAATGTGTGTTTAGTCGACATTTGAAGCTGAAGAGAGTGTCACAGGTTTTAATAAAGTTAGGTAAAGTGTTCCACAAAGACGCCGTAGTCACTGCGAACGAGCCGCCCGCAGCCTTGGTACGAGTGGGCGTCACTGCTGGCAGAGTGCAGTGTTCTTGCCGGTTAATATGGGCACACGAGTTCACACAAATACAATGGCGCTTCGTCGTGCATGGCTTTGTATGTAAGTACCAGTATATTGAAATCGACTCTGCGTGCCACGGGCAGCCAGTGAAGTTCTTGTAACAGGGGCCTGGCACTGTCGCTACGTGGACAACGCAGAATCAATCTGGCAGCCGAATTGTGTATTCGTTGCAGACGCGCAATGTTAACTACAGACGTGCCGTATAAGAGTGCATTGCAGTAGTCAAGCCGCGATGTGATGATGGCATTGACTACGCGTTCCTTTATCGGTTTGGGTAAAAAAAAACGGCTGATTGATGTGGCGGAGATAGAATGAGCAAGCGCTGACGGTTTGAGACACTTGCTTTTTCATATATAGCTGCCTGTCAATGAAGACAACGAGATTTCGAACACATCGCGAAACTGTGATTGTAGAAACACCAACACGAATCACACTGCCGTAAACGAGTGCAGCCGCAGACTTAGGTGCAATTGGAAGATACTGTGTCTTGCCGTCATCCATCCATTGTTTAATGTCATCCAAACAATCCTCCATTTGCTGCACAACAGCCGCTAAAACGGATGGATTCAATCATCAGATAGTGGAGGAAGTATAGTCCATGGGCTCGAATAATGTCGCCAATAGGCTGGATGTACAGTGAAAAGTGCAGTGGTCCAATGACAGAGCCTTGCGGGACACCTGTACTAGTAGTAGCCTCTCAATGAAACTAGTCAGAGGTAATACAACCTAGCAGTGCCCATAGTAAAATTAACAAAGACATCTGATGCCTAGCTGATGAAGCCATCTGGCTTGTGAACCCCCACCTTCTCATGTCTTCCCATATATGTCTTATCAGCTCACACAACATTGAAACAACACGCTTTAGCAGCTGGCTGTGTTGGTTTCCTGGTACCAGCTGGGGCTAGAATTGATCAGAAGACAGATCAGTGCAACAGAGGAATGTTGTTGCTAATTGCATTTAAATGTGACCTGTCAGGGCCACTGTCCCTATCTTTGATATTATTTACGGGTCAGCTTGAATAAGCCATTGCTGGGCAAAGATGCGGCTAAATGGCAGAGTATCAATTCTGACATAAACCGGTAAGGCCGTTGCTGACAAAGCCAATGGGCGAAAATCGGTTCTCGTTCTCGATCCACGATGCGCGTTCGCTCACGAATATCAGAATTGTGTCAGTGTATGGGGATTATCAATACATTGTCCTGACCTGACCTATGGCTATGCCAATATTTGTTCGTTCAGTGACGTAGATATAAAACAGTGGTTGCGTCGATTTGCCGAAGAGAGGTATGCATGCAAATATGATTGCGAACTGGCATGCGATTGAATGATATTAATATAGTTTGGTCTGGCGACTATGAACAGTTTTTGAAATGTCGTTGACGTTGGAGCGCCACCGGCAGCAGCGGTTTCGCAAAAAAAATAACGAAAATATATTGCGAAGTAAATAAAAGTAACAGCAAAAAGTCGTTTTACTTTAGATAAAACTACTTCGTTACAAGTAAAAAGTATTTAGTCAAAATTATACTTCGTTACACGCCCATTACTTTAAATAACTACTCAAATATTGTAACGAAGTACTTTTACTTCGTTACATGCCAACCCCGCCTTTGGGTTTCAAAATGTGTCGGTTTCAATCGTACAATGTTCACGTTGTTGACGCCGCGTTGGTGGTAAGTGGGTACAAAGCCGGGCAGACCTCCAATTATTGGACGAATTGTACGTTGGCGATTGCGACCGGCTTTGCACAGTCGTGTGACCGCACAAATTATATTGTCCTTTATCGTGTCCAACACAGGCTGAGGCAGTTTGCCGACAGTGACACTAGCAATGTTATGGTTGAAAAGTTCCTGCACAGTGTAGGTCACCATGGTATGTGGGTACAGGTGTGCCACCAGAATAAAAGTCAGAAAAATATACAAACATATAAAACCGATAACACAATAGAGCAGCTCCGAGCATTCCAGGCAATGTTATTAAAACAATGTTCGAATCTCATCGGCGTGGTAGTAAATTTCAATGCTATATACATATCAAATAAATAGCTGCCACTGGGGGCGCTTTCCAATGTGTGTTTACATGGCGTTGACGAGGATATTGGAAATACATTTGGTAATACATTGAATAAACAGGCCGGAAATAGGTTCCTACTCCTGGCACGGGCTTTCTTCTGGTCCGTGACACCGATACATTCATAATATATCGCTACATCTCGTGGAATAGACGAATATGATACGGAGTGCAATGTGCATACCTGCGTTAAGCTACATTGCATACTGAACAAAACCTTGACAGGTATTGTTTGTGTCATAATCATACAGGCATGACGGTTAGATGGTGCTACATCTTGATGCATTGAGTACAAATAATAAGTACAGAACAATAGGTGATTGTGAGGTGATTTTATTGAAAAATCAAAGGTCAAAACGTTCAACACATTTCACACGTGACACCCCGCTGACGACGGTGCACCTGGATTAAGACTAAGTTCGACGCAAGGCTTCGAATTCCCTACAAAGCCTTGAATAAAGCCGCCAGTTTTATGCTAGCACATGACGTCATGTCAACGTTCTTGGTTCAGAAGCCCTATACAAGAATATATATATATATATATATATATATATATATATATATATATATATATATATATATATATATATATATATATATATATATATATATATATATATATATAAAGTGTAGGCTACAAACATCGTGATTACAGTAGTACTGCGATACCGTACTGCGGGGCATATTTGATTACACTGGCGGGACGGCCTTGTTGTGAACAGGAAGTATGTTATCGGGAGACATTGGGAATATCCCGCCAATCTGTGAAAAGTCCATTTCTCATTAATAAGTATTTGTCGCAAAAAAACTCAGCAACATTTCTACGAAGACGACTCACGTCCCCATATATACATTCTGTACCTATGCAGTAATCGCCATATTCCTGCAGTTCATATGTTTAAGCAGCCTGCCTCCAGTTATTGATAATATCCCAGTTAGTACGATTTGTCCAATCCCTGCCTCTTTAAGTGTCTTGACAAAACTTATCAAGGAAGTCCGACTCCCCCCTTGGCAATGTCCACATGCACAATAATAACCCCCGAAATTCGTGTTTTACTATCCTTTCTGCTATATCTTGTATGTGTGTGTGTGTATATATATATATATATATATATATATATATATATATATCATTTCGTAATGATGGAATCTCTCACGAACACCCTGGCTTTCCAATCAGCGAAGCACTTTCTCATTTATCCGACGCGACATTATTGCCAAGCAGCTCTTACTTTCCTAATATTGCATTGCGAAACCAACGCACTTGCCACGGCTACCACACACCAAATGACGTGTCGCCTTCTCTTGCCGTTACGTTTACGAAGCGCCCTGCCTTTATTTACTTATTTATACTAGATTTTGTCAACACGTTTCCTTGTCAGAAAACAAGCTGCGCTAATTTACTTTGTAGGCGACACTTACCTAGTCGCACAAAACCTACTAATTTTCAGTTCCCCTCCCTGAATTAGTACTTTAGAGATGTTGATAATTGTCCAGTTTGATAACGCAACGGTGGTCATATTTCTCTTGCGACCGACATTTATTGATTTATAACGCAGGCCTTGACCCACTCCCCCGTTGTACGATTTATAGGAATAGGTAAATGTCAACGATTGTGCACGGCCCCTTACGTGAAAACATTCACCAATTACCTGGCTATCAAGACTTCCTGATCCAGAAGAGTATTATTAAACTATTGTCACGTCAATTATTTTTCAATATTGAACAGTACGCATGTTTTCGTTTATTTGTAGATTACTTGTACATTGTGCCATAATACTATGCATTTACATGGCGTTGATGAGGATATTGGAAATGCATTTGGTAATACATTGAATACACGTGGCGGAAGTAGGTTCCTACTCCTGGCACGGGCTTTCTTCTGGTCCGTGACACCGGTACACTCACTAGATATCGCTACATCTCTTGGAATAGATGACTATGATACTGAGTGCAATGTGCATACCTGCAATAAGCTACATTATATACTAAACAAGAACTTGACAGGTATTGTTTGTGTCCTAATCATATAGGCATTAAACTATTGTCACGTTAATTACTTTTCAATATTGAAAAGTACGCATGTTTTCGTTTATTTGTAGATTACTTATACATTGTAGGCTACATACCATAATACTACTCGTTTACATGGCGTTGACGAGGATATTGGAAATGTACCATAATACTACTCGTTTACATGGCGTTGACGAGGATATTGGAAATGTACCATAATACTACTCGTTTACATGGCGTTGACGAGGAAATTGGAAATGTACCATAATACTACTCGTTTACATGGCGTTGACGAGGATATTGGAAATGTACCATAATACTACTCGTCTACATGGCGTTGACGAGGATATTGGAAATGTACCATAATACTACCCATTTACATGAGGTGACGAGGATATTGGAAATGTACCATAATACTACTCATTTACATGGCGTTGACAAGGATATTGGAAATGCATTTGGTAATACATTGAATACACGTGGCGGAAGTAGGTTCCTACTCCTGGCACGGGCTTTATTCTGGTCCGTGACACCGGTACACTCACTAGATATCGCTACATCTCTTGGAATAGATGACTATGATACTGAGTGCAATGTGCATACCTGCAATAAGCTACATTATATACTAAACAAGAACTTGACAGGTATTGTTTGTGTCATAATCATACAGGAATGACGATTAGATGAAGCTCTTATTGTATTTAGTATAAAGAATAAGTACACAACAATAGGTGATTGTGAGGTGATTTTATTGAAACATCTAATGTCAAGACGTGCAACACATTTCACACGTGACACCCAGCTGACGAAGGTGCACCGAAGTTAAGACGAAGTTCCACCCAAGGCTTCGAATTCTGTACAAACCCTTGAATTACGCCGCCAGTTATATGCTAGCACACAACTTCATGTCAACGTTCTTTGTTCACAAGCCCTAAACAAGAATACATATATCGTGTAGGTGACAAACGACATGATTGTGACACTAATATGATACGTTTCAGCAGGGCATCTTTGATTGCACTGGCGGGACGGTCTTATTTTTAACAGGGAAATACATTCGAGGCGGGGGAGTGGTGTTATCGGGAGACATTGGGGAAATCCCGCCAATCCGTGAAAAGTGCCACCTTTGCTCAACAGTAACACATATTCACATTATTTAGGATGGCTTGCATTGTGAATAATATATATATATATATATATATATATATATATATATATATATATATATATATATATATATATATATATATATATATATATATTATATATAAACGAAATAATGTCGTATATGACGCCGGTATCAACATAGATAACTCGCTCGTGTCGCTTACTCCGTTATCATAGCACGTTTTATGGCAGCAGCTAATGCAGTACCCATGATATGGGTTTTTTGTAGACCGGAACCATTGCCTGTATGTATACACGACATATTGTTTTCATTTCCCTGTGTAGGGTCGTTCACATCCTCCGAACACGCGACGTCATAGTTATATTCATTTCAAAAGAAGGACGTTATCTTAAGAATTTTGCCACGCAATATTTTTTCTTTTTTCACTGAAACCAAAGCTAAATGTGGGTCAGCCAAATGCTGACTGTGGACAAGCTTGCGATTCGGTTTCAATAAAAACTGAGGATTTTGATTGAGTTTGCTGACCCTTTTGGCGAAATCATCCGGATGCTGCCAACCAGGAACAAGTTGCAAATGTGCCTTTTCGCAGTTCACGACTATTTTCTTAGAATGCAGCAATTCTTTATTATTGGAACTATATTTATCTCTTGTCAACCAGGAAGCAAATTTATTATATCTCCCCAGTTCCTTATTAGTTTTGCGATAGAAGTGACGAGAAAGGAGCTACACGTTTTTTATTCTGTCGAATATAATTATGTCGACATTGTCGTAATAATCGGTACCTGGAATAGCGTGTGTTTGATCGCTAGACGGCGGGTGTTTATAAAGGCATTGCATCGTGGGATCGAGTCTCGATGGAAGTACAACACGTAATATTGTACTTTAAATTCGACAGTCGGAGTAATGATGTTTCCATTACAACGACAAGCACGGAAATAGTTACAGAATTACTGTTTCAGCAAGTATTATTATTGGGTTAAAAAAATCTAAACAGAAGCAAATTCTCTGGTCCAGATGCTATTGGTGGGACTATCGACATCTATCTGTCACACTTTATGGATAATATTTCAAACTGGATAGACAAAAACAGCTAGTATTCCAAACGATTGGAAAGAATAGAAAATATTAGCAATTTAAGCCTTACTAGTTAACTATATAAATGCGTGGAAAGGATAATTAGAAACCATATTATTGAATATGTGAATGAAAATGGGTACACTTAGCCCAAAACAATATGGTTTATATCAGGACGTTCAACAGTCCTGCAATTTATTAAAGTTTTAGATAATTGGACCTTGGGAATCGTTAATGGTAATTATGCAAATATTATTTATATGAACTTCCAATAAAGCTTTTGACATTGTACCACACAAGAGGTTAATAAAACTGGATAGCTTCAATATCAGGAAACAAATACTAAATTGGATTGAAGCATTTCTCACAGATAGAAAACAAAAGTTGGTTGTGAATGGAAACAAATCAAAATGGCACAGAGTGACTTATGGGTGACCTCACGATTTTGTTTTAGGACCATTACTATTTGTGTTATATATAAATGTCTTACCAGAAGTAACACAATTTGCTAATTTTTTTGGTAGACGACATCAATATATTAAGCACTATTACACATAAAAATGATCACGACATCTTACAACACGACCAATATATTTTAGAGCGGTGGAGTGATAAGTGGTTATTAAAATGTCATCTTGACAAATGCAATTATTTGACTACCGGTAAAATAATGTTGGGATAATCGAATATTCTATGACACTGAACAACGCCAAGCATCCGCTCGACATAAATGAAATGCAAAAAGACTTTTGGATGACTTTAGACACAAAGCTGTCCTTTGATAATCACATTAATCAAGTTGTAAACAAAGCAACAAAGATGACAAAAATAATTCCCAGAACTTTTCAATTTCTAGACAAAGATACGTTCGTGCAATGCTATAAAACAATGGAAAGAACGCACCTTGACTATATTGTTGCAGTATTGTATCCTAAAATCATTATTGCAAGAGAAAACGTCCCAAGAAGAGCAACCAATGAATTACCAGTATGAGTAACCTAACTCATGTAGACAGATTAAACTTACTGAAACTTCTCTCATTAGCATTTATACGTTTACGAGGCGATGTGATTGACGTTTAAAAAATAATGCACAATTTATACGACATTAAATTATATTTTTTATATGGAATTAATTATCTTTTAGGACAGGAAAAAGAGGTCATACGCTTATTTAAAAAAAAATCAAATATAAATAAAAGCAACAATGCTTTCCCCTTCATAATGACTGGGCCATGGAATTCCGTCGCTGAAACAGTCATAGAGGCAAAATCCATAGTTCAAATAAAAACCGTCTGAATAAATTCTGATCCAACCAACCAATTTTATTCAACATAGAAGCACAATTAATAACTGGAACCGGAACTCTTCAATTAGTGTTAGATGACGAAGAAGATCTGATCAATGAGGAATCACAAGAATCCTGAACCATCGAAAGGTATCCTAAGGTAAGTTAATAAATCAAAATTGTTTTTACTCACATAAACTACGATTATTAGTAGATAATTTTGTGCAAAGCTAATGCATCTAGTATTCATAGATAATTATATGCAGCTGATTCAAATAGGTTGGCAGGCTGGCTCAACTAACACTTAGTGTGACGTAAGTAGAACCACAGTTTAGCGTAAGCTGGATAAATTATTATTTATATAATTTAAGTGGGCTTTATATCATGTGGATTTGTACTAATATTTAATAAGCACTCAGACAAGACATGTACCAAATGGAAACAACACGTGTCTGACAAGTCTATTATAACTAATTAATAAGTCGACACACTTAATTAATATAGATCTACGTGCCAATCGCAACCAGTGTAAATAACTACTAATATGGTGCCTTGTTATTATCCGACATCCCTATTTGCTCGGAAAATATAATTCCTTGATATATTTTGTGGTAAATAATACTCATCTTCGTTCTTTAACCGCTGCTCAACTAACACTCCTTTGGCCCTTTGGTGGCTCAACTAGCCCCGTTTCGATAATAAAGCTTAAACCATTCATACGTGCGCATACAATAAAGTCTGGTCACATGCGTTGATAATTTACACACCTGCAGACATTAGTCAAAATCGCCAAGCGTTTCGTAAAATAAAAAGTATATTTTTACTCATATTGTCTGACCGTTGTGACAAATAACACTTAGTGTACGTCAATCGTGTTCTAATGACATGTTCAATCACTGGATGGTACCAAATAACTGTCGTTGTTGTAGTTTCTTGGGAAACATGAGTGGCTCAATTTGTCAGTTTATCCCACGCCATGTGCTGATGTATGCCGCAGAAGTGTTTGCACTTCGTCCCAGTTCCTGTCTTGGTCGACGTGTTTCTGGGAACTAGACGCACCGCGTCAAATTTCAAAGATAGTTCCCAAGAAATGCCCATTATTACCCTCCGATCAGCGACGACAGGTCAACTACCGATTAAAGTTAAGTGCCCGTATGCGAGCCCAGTAAATCTGAACGAGCAATATTATTGGTTAATACAGCATCTGAAAAATCAGCGCTTCAGTACTGATGTAGTCAGAAGCCCCCTGGCGGCGAGAATGACCACAACTAAAATGGACGTTTGGCGAAGTGGCATAAACGATTAATAAGCTGGACAACGTCATTGTTGTGTTCGACTTGTTACAAATAGCATGTGTGGATTGAGAGACGTAAAATAGCTTAATACAAAAAACGAACGCTAGACGTCTATCCTGTAACTAGTCACATTTCAATATAAAATACAATCCACAATTGTATGCAATTGAAATTTAGATATTTCTTAAGAAACATTAGGAGTTTACCAATAAAACAAAGATATGCACATAAAATGCAGATTGTGCCATGGGCGATAAGATTAATGTCCACGCATGCGCGGAGGTTGCAATACAGTATGACGACTGACCGTTATCGTCGTGCTATTTGTGTTTATAATGTTCCATTGAACAATGTTTCCTAGGAAACTAGAGCAGCGACTGTTAATTGGTACCACCCAGTGATTGAACATGTTATTATAATCCGATTGACGTATAGTAGGTGTCATTTGTCGCAACGGTAAGAACATTTGAGCTAAAAGTATGTTATTTGCAACTAACTTCTCATTAATGGACGAAATGATGTTTAGTAAACAAAGGGCAACATATGTTACATAAGTTGAGTTTGTTTGGATGCAAACAACGTGGCCATATCTTACTGGTAAGTATAAGATTACTTGTTTACAAATAAGTTTTCATTTGGGAGCGAATATTGCCTGACTACCGCACCCGTGACTTAGGGTTATCTAACAGTAAGGCGCGGTCCATACAATGTAAATGCTGTGTGGTCAACTAGGTTTATATAATAAACCACTGGCGGGGTATTCTTAATTATAGCTGCAAATGGTTAAGTTTTAGTAATTCGTGTACGTATGCAAGCCCCAAAGCATTATTTTTTTCCTGTAATGTAATAGATTCAACATTCACGTACCGCGTCCATCTTGATGTTGATTTCCACCAGGTTCCCGTACAGCCAATCGATGCCGATGGTAGGGGCCGCTGCCTCGCCGTGGAACCATGTGCCTCTCCGACAACGAATTCGTCGTTCTCTCCGGCAGATGTGACACAGCCAACGACACGCGCCCTGTCGATTTGTCAACAGAAGGATGAGCACACTGATGAGCTAAATGTGATCAGCATGGTCAAAAGGTCAAGTCTTCAGGGGCGCCGAATTGTTATTACATGCCTTGCTGACTTATACCTTTGACACACCAAAACCTATTTATCTCTATTGATTGAAATCGGTTGCAACCGATAGCATTTTGCTATTGGTTTCACCGTTGACACATCGCACAATTTGTAGAGCTACAAGCGAAATCACTGACCAAAGCAAAAACATCAGCTGGACGAAGGCCGAATGTTCAGCGATTATTGATGTTTGGATTGTTGTATCAGTCCAAGCGAAGTTGGAAGGCACCAGACGAAATAAACAGGTGTACGTGAAAACTACTGAAGAAATGAAACAGCGCGGCTTTGAGAGGGATATCAAACAAGGCCAGTGCCGAAACAAAATTAAATGGCTTAAACACGAGTATAAACGCGTCGCCGACAACAATAACAAGTTAGTATGCGTAGTTTTATTGCAAAATATAGAGTAACGTTGATTGGCAGATAGCGCAGTAGATACATCGCATCGCTATCGGTTGCAAATTAACCGATGACAGTTTTACGACCTGCTCGCGAGCAGGTTGTACTTGCTGTCGATTACAACCGATAGCTCTGAACATTATGGTGACACGCCAAGCACTCCTATCGGTTGCAATCGATTGCAACCTACAACAGTGTTTGGTGTGTCAACGGTATTAAAAGGAAACAAAAGTTATGGTTTTGTGCCGATGCACCAATAAGAGTTATCAAAACACAACCATTTGTAATTACAATTATGAATATCACACCAGTGGTTTACTTCTAAAAATTCTTGAACACATAGCATTTTATTTTCATCAGCCGCGCGATACTGTTAATTAATAGTTACTAGGATATGGCTGTTTGTGTCAAAAATCAACTTATATAACGTATTTTGGCCTTTGTTTACTAAAATAGTCCCTTTCTGACTGAACCATCACATTCGATAATGACTTTTGTCTGTTCTGTTTTGTTGCGACTGTGAGCTCAGTTTCCCACTTTTAGAACAAATTATGTATACCACTTGTGTGATATTCTTCATTTTAGTTGCAATTTTAGTTGGCTAGTTTTTCCTCTTTTAAGTACATAGCCCCCAAACCTTTTTTCTTGCTTGCTTTAACCGTAAGAGTGAGTGAGTTCAACAGAATTGGTGCGGTGACCGAGGAATCCCTAATTGTTTTGTAGACATGGAATATAAAAAAGCGTGCCGGGAATCTTTGCAGGAAATGTTTGACGATTTTATTTGACAAATCCCAAGGTGGGTGCATTTCGAGATATACATGAATTAGAAAACTTCGCTCAATGTAGAAAATTATATATATTTACAAGACATTATTCGAAACCTATCCAGGATGAGTTAGTATGGAAATGCTATTCTGAATAAATACATCTTCTGTTTTTTTTTAAGAAATTGTCTATAGTTTCATGTGATTTTAAAGTGATGGGAGTTCGTTCCATATTTTGGGTGCAGCTACATGGAAAACACGCTTGCTCAGGTTGAACTTAGTTTTATTAGGAACAAAACGTAGTTGTGAGATTGCTGATTTCAGCTGACTGGACATATTTGAAAGATCTAGCCGAATATGGTGGCCGTTGTGCAGATAGAGCACGATATGTAAGAGTGGAAAGTTTATTGTTTTATTCAATAGGCAACTGACTTGTTTGCAAGTCATCAACTGGAAAGTCAAGTCAAGTATCAAGTCACTGATCTGCAAGTAAAGTCTCAAGTTAATGACATCCAAATCAAATTCAAGTTAATGACCTCTAAATCCAATTCAAGTGTCGAGTCATTTCTCTGAATTCCAAGTCAAGTCAAGTAAAAATGGGCGACACGAGTCCGACTTTAGCCAGACCCAAATGAACAGGGTTCACCAATCGCCACGATAGGTTTTAGCCAACCATAGTAAGTACTTAATAATTACTGTATTCAATGCGGCATGTCACAACAACATGGTCGCGTTTTGCGTACGTTTCGAGCAATCAGACTTGTTGACAAGTCACAAACTGGCAAGTCAAGTCTCAAGTCAATGATCTCAAAGTCCAAGTCAAGTCAAATCAAAATGTGCGACTCGCGTCCGACACGAGTCAACCTCTATGACTCGAGTCAACAAGTCTGGCAGGTAACCGGAGTAGTTGTATAAGTGATGGTAAGAAATGAGGCGCCCTGATAATAACACGTGCGAGGAAATTGTGTGTACCATTTCGTAGTTATTGTCGATGCCGACGTACGGCCAGTGGAAAAAGGCACACGAGCAGCACGCCCGGCGGCCGCAGTCGAAGCAAATCACGGGCGAAGTGCTGGCGTGCGTCGGCTTGAGACACAGCTGACACAGACTGGGGTCGTCGTCGCGGGCTCCCGACGTCGACGTCGCCTCTTTCTGCTTGGCGAGCATACGTGCCTTGTAACGTTCGAGGTCCCGCTCCAGAAACCTGCGCGCATCGATGTCAGACCTCACGCCGGCGATACTTATTGTATAACAATGATGATGATGGTGATGGCGATGGTGCTGATGATAATGTTGATGGTGGTGATGATGGTGATGATGATTATGATGATGATGATGTTGATGATAATAACAATAATAATAATAATAATTACAATTATAATAATATTAAGAAGAAGAGTAATAAAAAGAAGAGGAAAAAGATGATGATGATGGAAAAAGTAGAACACTTTTATTGTGCCCAAATCCTAGAAAACTCGCACAGTCAGACGTACATCAATACAAAAAGGCTTGGCAATCTCGAAACCTGTATGTAATATTAAAAATGTCAATAGATGATTGAAGTCTTCTGGTGAAGGCCAAATGTTACTACGTTTCCTACAGACCTGACACTGACAAAAAGTAGGTGCGGCAGCCGCGAACGTCCTAGTTAGAATGTTTGTTTCAGCTACGCAAAAGAAATACCGTTGATCGTTGATTTTATATAAACAGTTGTAGCAGAATGAAACTAAATACAAGTTGAAACACCAGATTAACCTATATATGTTCGATATAGAGTAATATTGTTGATTTCACAACCAAAAAACGTATATCTAGGAATGGTTGGGTGTTACCAAATTAAGTCACTACGGCAAAAACATTTAATCTGATATTCGAGATAGCAAGTGGACAATGAAGCCACTATCGATAGTCGAAAAATGCCATAATCTTTGCCCCCGACACACGTTACGACATTGACAAACCAACAATTATTATTATTATTAATAAGTAACTATCAGGTCGTAAACCAGATGCACGTGTAGCAATAAAGGATCACGCACCTTGTCAGATATGTTTCCTCGTCGTCAAACTGTTTCTGTTTGGCGAATACGTCGATGAGGATGTGAATCTCGTCGCTGTTGAAGTGGGACAGAGTGGGAATCGGAGGTAGCGGAGGCACGACAAACGAGCGCTGATCTCGCTCCTCTGTGGTATCGGGGGTCTTCTGGCGAGCGGCAAACGAATACGATTAAGTTAACCGTGCACACGAACACTCTTTCATATTGTAGTCTATTCACAGCTAATTTTGTAATCATTGGTCATTAACGATCAACTCATAAGAATTCAGTATACTGCATGTTATATGACTTTTGGCGAATGATCAGAATGCTGTGATGATGACAGGTTTCTAGATTTTTTTTTTAGATAGAAGAATTTATTTCGACAGCATACTTTTTAGCAGAGAGAGTGAGAGTGATAGAGGGGAGGGAGGGAAACACACACGCACACGCACACGCACACACACAAACACACACACACACACACACACGCGTACATATAAACACGCACACACTAACAAACACACGAATACTATATATGTATGAAGAGATGGAAAGAGGGAGGAATATATATATATATATATATATATATATATATATATATATATAAATATAAATAAAGACAGAGACAGAGGAAGAGACATAGAAAGAGCAGATATATATATAGATATATATATATATATATATATATATATATATATAGAGAGAGAGAGAGAGAGAGAGAGAACGAGAGACAGAAAGGTACAGAGATATGTGGAAAGAGAGAGAGAGAGAGGGAGAGAGAGAGAGCGAGAGCGAGAGAGAGAGAGAGAGAGAGAGAGAGAGAGAGAGAGAGAGAGAGAGACAGAAACCGAGACAGAGACAGAGACAGATAGAAAGAAAGGGAGAGATACATGGAGAGAGAGACGGGCAGAAAGAGACACGGAGAGAGAGAGAGAGACACGGAGAGAGATAGAGAGACAGACATATATACATACAGAGAAACAGACGACACAAGACAGAAGACAGAGACAGAGAGAAAGAGAGAGAGAGAGAGAGAGAGAGAGAGAGAGAGAGAGAGAGAGAATTGGACACCACTGATCTTTACTTAATATTACATCTCCTTTACATGGCGACGTAACGGAGCGTTTACCTTCTTGAAAATGTCGAACATGGCGTCGATAATCTGTCTTGCCATTAACGAAGAGAGGAAGCAGTAACCCAGGAAAGTGTTCACTCTCCAGATAGCGAAATAATACAAGATAGTAATATAGTAGAAGTAGAACTGAAACAGAGTGCGTGTTTCTTGAATGCCAGTAGCTTTGTAAACAAGAAAGGCGAATTAAACATCATAATACATAATGTTATGACTCAAAAGTTTTATTCCCGAATCCTTGGCTAACAAAGACATAACGCCAACCAATTTACGACTGACTTGTTATGCACTGTTTAAGCAGATATAAGTGGCACGAGAAGACGTGGAGTTGTTGTATTTGTGAATCCAATATAAAAGTCTTGTGCAATATTATAAACTCAATAAAAATGGTATGTGATATAATGATAAGGTACAATATGTTCAGTGTTGAATCACTGTTCGGAGTTTGGAAGTATGGCAAGTTGGCGTTCTGGACGGGAAACTGAACTAAACATTCACGAGAAGTTACCATCTGGAATCTACACTAAAATAAATGATAGGAATGATCTCGGACCTACGAACAGGAAAAAGAGAGGTGATCATTTTGCCTCGGTATTTTATCGCTGACGGCGTAGATAATCCCATACGTATCCACCACTCAACTAATGTTGTTGAATCACGGGATCACGGGATCACGTGAATCACGTTAATACGTTGCTGATTTGTTTTACTGACAACAAGTGGTCTATGTATGTATGTATGCATGTATGTACGTATGTATGTATGTATGTATGTATGTTTATATGTATGGATGCATGTATGGATGTATGTATGTATGAATATATATATATATATATATATATATATATATATATATATATATATATATATATATATATATATATATATATATATATATATATATTGTCCAAGAACTAATATATTTCGATAATGTTCTAGAATGTAATTTAATTGTTGGTGCCATTTCCGCTGCCATTCAATGAAAAGTTTTCGAGTATGTTCTAGAATGTCATTGCAAGGTCATTGCACTTATCGACCTCGTGTTTGTTAAAGCAAGATGCACAAGTCTGCAACATTACTGCAACATAGACGCAGCAGGTGTTAAAGTGCTGGCTTCTGCAACTGTTTTGGTCTTCGTTTTGGATTGGAGGTCTCGTGATTTGAAACAATTTTACACGCATTTTTATTGGTATATCTGTCTCGTGACAAAAAACACGTGACCGAACAAACATATGCTCTCACACAACCAACCATTATATCGCTCGCATTTCAACCGACAACAATGTATTCAGTAACACGCGTAGGTTTCATGTATGCGGACACAGTCCGTAGGCAGCCTCGTCCAATAAAGACGAGTACGGCACTTTCTGAATTAGACGACATCCAGCTCTATGTACCATGAGTGGTCAGTTGGTTATTCGTTTGATATAAATAATGACTTAATACGATTGCAGGATGCATTATTATGCAGCATGTTAAAAATAATTTACTTACCGTTCGTTGTGTCAACAGAAAGTGACGAAGCCACCTTCGCCGGCAGTGGCAATGGTTGCGGCCACAGAGGCGGCCTTGACGATATAAGTGGGGAAGGCAGCTATAGGTGCAAGGGTGGCGGGTTCGACGGGGACAGCACCAGCGACATTGAAAGTGGCGACGGCGGATCCGGCCCCAAAGAGAAGGAGATCAACTCGGTCATTGGCGACGATCGAAGATTGCGGCAGCTCCTTCACGATTTAAATCGTCACGTCGCCGACGGCCGCTGCATGAGAAAATAATAATGCATGACACAGGAGGAAAAACGCGTTGGTGGTGAGAAATGAAATAATTTAATTAGCTAATAGCTCTTCCATTTCACGCATTGCTTTCCAATATGACCGCCCCCCCCCCCACCTTCATCCAATATGGCCGCCCCACGTGCGTCTTCCAATATGGCCGTCCCCACGTGCTTCTGCCAATATGGCCGCTCGTAGGACTTCTTCCAGTATGGCCACTCTCATGTCCCCAACCGTTCCCTCACTCCTTCACTTAACAATTCACTCATCCATTCACTCTCTCATTCATTCACTCACACACTCACCCTTTTACTCACACGTTCAATCACCCATTCATCCACTCATTCATTCAATCATTAACTCATCCTTTCACTCACACAATCACTCACCCTTTCACTCAAACGTTCACTCATCCAATCGTTCAACCATTCACTCACCCATTTACGCACCCATTCACACACTCATTATCTAACTCATTCACTCAATCAATCATTCACTCAACAAATCATTCACCCATTTACTCATTAATTCACTCAATCATTTTGTAACCCGTTCATTCCACCATTTTCTCATCAATTCAATCCCACTTTCACTCAACCAGTCACTCCCTCATTCACTCACTCACTCACCCGTTGACTCACCCGTTGACTCACCAAATAACTCACCCATTCACCATTTCATTAATTCATTCAGTCACCATTTCCCTCACCCATATACTAAACGATTCACTTCCCCATTTATTCACCCATTCACTCACCCATTCACTCAAACTATCACTCACCCACTCATTCACACATTCACAATCACATTCACACAACATTCACTCACACGACCACTCAGCCATTTACGCACCCATTCTTTCACTCATTATCTAACTCATTCACTCAATCGTTCATTCACTCAACAAAATTCACTCACCTGTTTACTAACGCCTTCACTCAATCATTTTCTATACCGTTCATTCAATCATTCTCTCATCAATTCAATCCCACATTCACTCACCCAGTCACTCACTCGTTCACTCATTCACTCATACATTCATTAACCTGTTCAATCATTCATTTACTCACCCGTTCACTCAGATATTCATTCACTCATTCAGGCACCCGTTCACTCACCATTTCACTAATTCATTCACTCACCCTTTCCCTAACCCATACACTAACCCATTCACTCCCCCACTTACTCACCCATTTATTCACCCTTTCAATAACGCACTCACTCATCCATTCACTCAATCTATCACTCAACCATTCACTCACACATTCACTAATTCATTCAATAAATCTTTCAAACAGCAGTTCACTCACCCACTAACTCACACATTCAATCGCTAATTTACCCACACATTCACTCATTCATTATCTAACTCATTCAATTAATATTTCATTCACTCAGCAATTCATTCACCCATTTACTCATTCATTCACTCAATCATTTTGTAACCCGTTCATTCCACCATTTTCTCATCAATTCAATCCCACTTTCACTCAACCAGTCACTCCCTCATTCACTCACTCACTCACTCATTCACTCACCCGTTAACTCAACAAATAACTCACCCATTCACCATTTTATTAATTCATTCAGTCAACTTTCCCTCACCCATAGACTAAACCATTCACTCCCCCCATTTACTCACCCATTCATTCACCCTTTCAATAAAGCATTCACTCAAACTATCACTCACCCACTCATTCACACATTCACAATCATATTCACACACCATTCACTCACACGACCACTCACCCATTTACGCACCCATTCTTTCACTCATTATCTAACTCATTCACTCAATCGTTCATTCACTCAACAAAATTCACTCACCTGTTTACTCACGCATTCACTCAATCATTTTCTATACCGTTCATTCAATCATTCTCTCATCAATTCAATCCCACATTCACTCACCCAGTCATTCACTCGTTCACTCATTCACTCATACATTCATTAACCCGTTCAATCATTCATTTACTCACCCGTTCACTCAGATATTCATTCACTCATTCAGGCACCCGTTCACTCACCACTTCACTAATTCATTCACTCACCCTTTCCCTAACCCATACACTAACCCATTCACTCCCCCACTTACTCACCCATTTATTTACCCTTTCAATAACGCACTCACTCATCCATTCACTCAATCTATCACTCAACCATTCACTCACGCATTCACTAATTCATTCAATAAATCTTTCAAACAACAGTTCATTCACCCACTAACTCACACATTCAATCGCTAATTTACCCACACATTCACTCTTTCATTATCTAACTCATTCAATTAATATTTCATTCACTCAGCAATTCATTCACCCATTTACTCATTCATTCACTCAATCATTTTGTAACCCGTTCATTCCACCATTTTCTCATCAATTCAATCCCACTTTCACTCAACTAGTCACTCCCTCATTCACTCACTCACTCACTCATTCACTCACCCGTTAACTCAACAAATAACTCACCCATTCACCATTTCATTAATTCATTCAGTCACCCTTCCCTCACCCATAGACTAAACCATTCACTCCCCCCATTTACTCACCCATTCATTCTCCCTTTCAATAAAGCATTCACTCACCCATTCACTCAAACTATCACTCAAACACTCATTCACACATTCACAATCACATTCACACACCATTCACTCACACGACCACTCACCCATTTACGCACCCATTCTTTCACTCATTATCTAACTCATTCACTCAATCGTTCATTCGCTCAACAATTCACTCACCTGTTTACTCACTCATTCACTCAATCATTTTCTATACCGTTCATTCAATCATTCTCTCATCAATTCAATCCCACATTCAATCACCCAGTCACTCACTCGTTCATTCATTAACCCGTTCATTCATTCATTTACTCACCCGTTCACTCAGATATTCATTCACTCATTCAGGCACCCGTTCACTCACCATTTCACTAATTCATTCACTCACCCTTTCCCTAACCCATACACTAACCCATTCACTCCCCCACTTACTCACCCATTTATTCACCCTTTCAATAACGCACTCACTCATCCATTCACTCAATCTATCACTCAACCATTCACTCACGCATTCACTAATTCATTCAATAAATCTTTCAAACAACAGTTCATTCACCCACTAACTCACACATTCAATCGCTAATTTACCCACACATTCACTCTTTCATTATCTAACTCATTCAATTAATATTTCATTCACTCAGCAATTCATTCACCCATTTACTCATTCATTCACTCAATCATTTTGTAACCCGTTCATTCCACCATTTTCTCATCAATTCAATCCCACTTTCACTCAACTAGTCACTCCCTCATTCACTCACTCACTCACTCACTCATTCACTCACCCGTTAACTCAACAAATAACTCACCCATTCACCATTTCATTAATTCATTCAGTCACCCTTCCCTCACCCATAGACTAAACCATTCACTCCCCCCATTTACTCACCCATTCATTCTCCCTTTCAATAAAGCATTCACTCACCCATTCACTCAAACTATCACTCAAACACTCATTCACACATTCACAATCACATTCACACACCATTCACTCACACGACCACTCACCCATTTACGCACCCATTCTTTCACTCATTATCTAACTCATTCACTCAATCGTTCATTCACTCAACAAAATTCACTCACCTGTTTACTCACGCATTCACTCAATCATTTTCTATACCGTTCATTCAATCATTCTCTCATCAATTCAATCCCACATTCACTCACCCAGTCATTCACTCGTTCACTCATTCACTCATACATTCATTAACCCGTTCAATCATTCATTTACTCACCCGTTCACTCAGATATTCATTCACTCATTCAGGCACCCGTTCACTCACCACTTCACTAATTCATTCACTCACCCTTTCCCTAACCCATACACTAACCCATTCACTCCCCCACTTACTCACCCATTTATTTACCCTTTCAATAACGCACTCACTCATCCATTCACTCAATCTATCACTCAACCATTCACTCACGCATTCACTAATTCATTCAATAAATCTTTCAAACAACAGTTCATTCACCCACTAACTCACACATTCAATCGCTAATTTACCCACACATTCACTCTTTCATTATCTAACTCATTCAATTAATATTTCATTCACTCAGCAATTCATTCACCCATTTACTCATTCATTCACTCAATCATTTTGTAACCCGTTCATTCCACCATTTTCTCATCAATTCAATCCCACTTTCACTCAACTAGTCACTCCCTCATTCACTCACTCACTCACTCATTCACTCACCCGTTAACTCAACAAATAACTCACCCATTCACCATTTCATTAATTCATTCAGTCACCCTTCCCTCACCCATAGACTAAACCATTCACTCCCCCCATTTACTCACCCATTCATTCACCCTTTCAATAAAGCATTCACTCAAACTATCACTCACCCACTCATTCACACATTCACAATCATATTCACACACCATTCACTCACACGACCACTCACCCATTTACGCACCCATTCTTTCACTCATTATCTAACTCATTCACTCAATCGTTCATTCGCTCAACAATTCACTCACCTGTTTACTCACTCATTCACTCAATCATTTTCTATACCGTTCATTCAATCATTCTCTCATCAATTCAATCCCACATTCAATCACCCAGTCACTCACTCGTTCATTAATTAACCCGTTCATTCATTCATTTACTCACCCGTTCACTCAGATATTCATTCACTCATTCAGGCACACGTTCACTCACCACTTCACTAATTCATTCACTCAGCCTTTCCCTAACCCATACACTAACCCATTCACTCCCCCACTTACTCATTACCCATTCATTCACCCTTTCAATAACGCACTCACTCGTCCATTCACTCAATCTATCACTCAACCATTCACTCACACATTCACAATCATATTCACACACCATTCACTCACAAATTCACTCATTCATTCAATAAATCTTTCAAACAGCAGTTCATTCACCCACTAACTCACACATTCACTCACTAATTTACTCACCAATTCACTCACTCATTATCTAACTCATTCACTCAGCAATTCATTCACTCAATCATTTTGTAACCCGTTCATTCCACCATTTTCTCATCAATTCAATCCCACTTTTACTTATCCAGTCACTCCCTCATTCATTCACTAACCCATTCACTCATCCGCTAACTCACCAAATCACTCACCCATTCACTCATACATTCAATCGCCCATTTACTCAATCACTCACTCACCTGTTCATTCACCATTTCACTAATTCATTCACTCACCCTTTCCCTCACCCATACACTAAACCATTCACTCCCAATTTACTCAACCATTCATTCAACCTTTCAATAAAGCATTCACTCACCCATTCACTCAAGCTATCACTCACCCATTCATTCAACCATTCATTCACTTATACACTCAACTTTTCGTTCACCATTCATTCATTCACCATCTCATTCACTAACACATTCACATTTTCACTCATCCTTTCACTCAAATGTTCGCTCACACATTAATTCACCCATTCACTCACACATTCATTCTTTCATTCAAACTCTTAATCATTCAATATTTCACTCAACTATTCAATCACTCACCGATTCACTCACCCACTGACTGACGCATTGACTCACTCACTCATTCATATATTTACCCAATCCCTCACTCATTCATACACCCATTCTCACACCGATTCAGTCACCAATTCACGCACCCATTCTATCACGCACCCATTCTATTCACACATTCACTCACTCATTCACTCACCCATTAACTAACCCATCCACTCACCATTCATGAATACATTTACTAATAAATTCAGTCGGCCATTCACTTATTCATTTACACACTCATTCACCCACCCTTTCAGTTACCAGTGAACTCCATCATTGTTTAATTCATTCACTCACATACACGCATCCATTAACTCACCAATTCACTCATCCATTCTCTCAACAGTTCACTCACGTATTTACTCACTCATTTACTAACACGTTCATGCCACCACTCACTCATCAATTCAATCCCACATTCGCCACCCAGTCACTCACTCATTCACACTGACTCATTCACTCACCCGTTAACTCACCCATTCACTAACCCATTCATTCACACATTCACTTACCCGCTCACTCACCGTTTTACTAATTAATTCACTCTCCCTTTCCCTCACCCATGCATTAACCCATTTACTCACCCATTCATTCACCCTTTCAATGAAGCACTCACTCACCCATTCGCTCAACCTGTCACTCAACCATTCACTCACACATTCACAATCATATTCACACACCATTCACTCACACAATCACTCATTCATTCAATCAATATTTCACTCAACAGTTCACTCACCCATTTATTCACTCATTCACTCACTCATTTACCCACCCATTCACTCGCTCATTCATTCTCCAATAAACTCACCCATTTGCTCCTTCATTCACTCACCCTTTCACTTAATCATTCCCTCACCCTTTCCCTCATCCATTCACTGACACATTCACTCACCGAATCATTCACCCACTGACTCTCTCATTCACTCACCCATTCGCTCAACCATTCACTCTCCCATTCTCTCACTCACTCAGTCACTCATTCACTCTCTCAATCACTCACTCAATCTCCCATTCATTCACCCAATCACTCACCCAATCACTCACGCATTCAGTCACCCTTTCAATCACCCATGTACGCACCCATTCCCTCATCCATTCACTCAACCTTTCTCTCCTTCATTCAATCACCCATTTACTCATTATCTCCCTCATTCACTCACTCATTCACACACACACACACACACACACACACACACACACACACACACACACACACACACACACACACACACGCACACACTCAACATTCGCGCACCCATTAACTGACCAATTCAGTCACCCATTCTATCACCCATTCACTCAACAGTTCACGCACCCATTTATTCTATTTATTTTAATTAAACTCATATGCATGTTTTAGTTTTGTAATGCGCCTTTGAATGGTCGAAGCGGCCATATTTATGGCGTAAACAAACGCAGTTATTATTATTAGTTTCAATAGGGCTGTTTCTATCAAATGGTACTTCTTGTAAGATGAAAGCAACATCTCATTCAATTTGTCGTCTTGCAAGTAAGATGTCAATTGTATCGCAAACACTCTCTCAATAATCTTTGTTTGAATGGCCAAATTTGACAAGGTTTATTTCAAGTGGAAGGTCACGCTGTTGATAGGCCATGTATTATATCAGTTTAATAATGTGTCCTACATTCGCTGCTTGTTCGTCAAGTGTCAATATAGGTTCATTGTTTTGCTAGTTCTGATTTATTTGACAGTAGCGACAAATCAACTACAAAGCCTATAATATGTACCCATGTTTTGACTTTTCTGTGAGACTTTCATTATTAAATTCATACTCCTATGCATTTTCTATTGGTAGTGTGCGTCGCAGACATACGTCTGTAGTACAATTATAAATACGACTTACTCCTGCTTTGATATAAAACATATATGTTTCTCCGTCGGGTTCTAAGCTTGGGCAATTTCGCTCATGCCATATTTAAACGATTGCCTCATTTCACTCGGCTGTATAAACGTGTACCTGTAAATGAGAACAGTGGAGGATACACGAATCAATTGTCTTCGCGCAGTAATTGCAGCGTGGTGAAGGCTTCCCAAATAAGTCGAGATAGGGTTGGATGGACGAGATCTGTCAGGGGTTGAAGTGTAAAGCACTTTGAACGGTCCTACGGACTGGATACCGCCTTATAAAAGAACACACTTCTTTCCTTTACCATCGGATGAAATAATCTTAACCAGGTTTTTTAATACATGTCCTTGGTGGCTGCACAATCGTGAGTATATAGAGAACCAGCATGTTCATCGCCATGACATCATGACTAAAAAAACAATGACTTTATTGACACGGTATTTGTTTTAAAGGTACACGATTTGTTGCTTATGTAATAATATGGTACTGGAATAAACCTTTTAAAAATGTACTTCCCTCCAAACTGCTTTTAATAAGCCAGATACATATATTTGCATTTTGATTGTTTCGGACCGAATAATGCCTATGGCGAGAAACCACTATTTTTGCTAAACTGTTTATGTATAATTCTAATATGTTTTTTTTCATCAACCGGACTTAGAAATATACTCCCGTTACATCCTTCCCCCAAGTTATCATAAATGGACACCACATCCTTGTCAAGTGAAAAACATTATTTGCTAAGTTAAAAAGAACATTTGTGAATTTATATGAACTTACTTGAATGAACTTACAAGATTTTGTTGGGATTCTATAAATAGTTTGTTTCTCTCAAAATGAGCCGTGATTTCATCTTTCATAATACTTTAAATCACTTTGCATACTATGGAGGTCAAACTCACTGGTCTGTAGTTTCTTACTTCGAATGTTTTACATTTCTTAAATATCGGTGTGATGTTTGCTGTCTCCAGTCTACAGGTACTCGTTCTTTGTCCCATGACTAGACTAGAATCTTCCAGATTTTTGTTTGATACACTACCTCTTTCTACGTGTGTTCTGAGGACCGCTTCAGGCAGTCTGTATACAATGACATTGTTAATACTCTTTTCACGTTCACTGATTTTTTTCACAAATCATATTTCTTAGTTTCTTTTCAAATTCAAAATCTTCAACATTAGCAGTTTTGGTTATCTTCTTATCCAGTTGAGTGATTTGTCCTCTAGCTCTTTTGTCGTTCACTGACCATTTGTGCTTACTTCAGAATATCACCAGCTTTGGTATCACAGACTTCACATATACATTATGTTCCTTTGTTGGGCCTGTTCAGTACTTCAATCTCTTTATCATCAATATTTGCACATTTAACGTATTTCCTGATTTCCCGTTTTCACATGAGCCTTGCATTTCCCATTTCCGCAGGGGTGTTTCACCATTTTGGCGACTGTTGTTGACAACGCTGTGATGGGCGATAATGCAACAGAACAATGGTTTTAAGTTGTTATAAGATATTAAGACATGTTTGACATATTAACCAAATGTATTATAAACTGTCTGATTCCCACAAGCTTTACACATCACAATTTCTACACTTCAACTCCTTTGCTGTGCTCCGAATGGATAAATAATTACAAACTTTGCAACTTTCCAAAAACGCTTCCGGCGACACCTGGCGACCACCTTTCCAAAAGTTAAATAATTGTTGAATCTATTTGCAATAGGCTTATTTTCTTATATTTGTTTGCTCTTACAAAATATGTATTGTAATCGTGTGCGTTGAGTTGTTTGTTAATGAAACTGTTTAGTATTTTCCAGGTACCCTTTACATTATGTTTCTGCTTCTCTAACTACTCGATGTAGTAAGTTTTTTTCAGAACACATTAATACAAACGTCACTTTGTTTTCATATGTTTTGTACTTTTGTTCCGCTTCAGAAAATGTATATATAATAAATGCTTTTCACTGCCTTTTTTTTGGCATAAGTACATTTTAGTACATTGGTGAACCATGACTTTTCTTCAGTACTGTTTTCACTGGACAATGTTTATTAAACAAATGTATACATATGTGCAGAAACGTATCATGTGCATGATTTGCATCATCAGTGTTTAGAACATCATCCCAGGATATATACGGTTGATAATAAAATTCGAATAATTCTTTATAGATTAGATAATTCCACTGAAACGCATTCAAAGATATGTCATACTGTCATCGATTTGTTTTCAAGTAATTTGCAATACAGCTATTTCCTTGTGTATCTTGCAACATCACCATAATTGTTTATAGCATAGAAATTGATTAGGTCTAGTTCAGCCCATGTCTTAGATATGGTGACGATATCATATTGCAGATCAAGCTCTACGAGGAAGTCTCAACTTTTTTAAAGTTAGCTTTAAGACTTCTAGCATTAAAATGTATGAATGACAATCCCTTCGCTGTACTAATGTTGCTTTTGAATTGTGTGTCAGTGTAATATTCACATTTTGATGTAAATACTTTGTTGTAGAAATAGTTGTCTGGGTCAAGTCATTTTCGAAACCAACTTGTATAAACATATGTATGAATATAAAATTATTGTTCAACAGATGAATGTTCAAATATACTTTCATCATAGCTTATATTATGAAATAAGAAGACTTCACAACAGGAAAGACAGTGGTAAGCAATACGTTTTCAATGAATTAAAATATACTGGTGCTGAGTTAGTTTCGCACAAGTATTGTGGAGACTTGTTTCACAGAGTTCCCATTTAACTACATGATTATTCAAGTTCCGTTTACAAACATGACACAGGTCTGTCTTTACTAAGGTTTAATTTCTATTGATAGTGAATTTACTTCATAATCTTTCAAGCTCCGCTAGGGTACTCAATTTAAATCTTTGCTCGAACTCTCTAACCTTTATGACGACGAAGCAATCATGTGTCCACGCACTGAACATTTGTTTTCTCTTTTCAGGTGTCTAGCATGTCGCAACAGTTTACTATTGTAGGACGACAGGTGGTCGTCTATGTAAATGTGTGTTTCTGTAAGCATACGTCGTTTCGCCATCAGTTCTGCTTTTTCCCTGCAGAATGCAACTGGACGATGACCGGGCGTTTTCCGGCACGTCGGGGCGACAGATTGTGAATCGCCAATATGTCGTACGGTTCGAGATGCACGTTTAATTTCTGACGAGCGAAGTTGACGAAGTTTATTGACATTGCCAAACTATCGGTGATGGAGGGTGGCTCGTCGTCTGTTGTTGGCGAGGAACGCACGTTCTTCTTTGGCGTGGCAGTGATCGCGGCGTAACTGTGGATGTTCACTCCCGTAATGATGATGTTCTTTTTGTTCATGGTTTGCTCAAGTTCGTTAATCTGATCTTCGTGTTTGTTAATTCGATCGTCTTTTGCTTTGATTATGTCAAGGAGTTCGGATATGCGTTTGTCCGTGGTTTTGTTTCGGTTTTTATTTCTTCGAAGGATTCGCACAATAAATCCAGAGATCGTCTGATTTCCGCTAGCTCTGACTCGTCAGTGGCACTTGCAATGCGTCTTCCCGCTTTCGGCATGGCTAGCGTTATTGTATTTGCGTGACTTTGTGGACTGCCTGAGGCTAATTGTCTGTGCATGCTACTTAGCTTTGTTTTGTGCACAGCTGCAACCAATGTCACAGCCCACTACTGTTGCTATTGTTCGTCGTTGGAGCATTCAGGTGAATCTAAAGATGCCGGATCAGAGGAGGTGAATTTCCAGAGCTATATTGATCAGATGGGCGAAATTGCCTGGGGCTGATTGTTACTGCATACTACGTAGCTTTGTTTTGCATACAGGTGCAACCCATTTCATGGCAGAATTGTTCATGTCGGTCCAGGTGGAATTTCTGGACCTGAAATTCACGTTTGAGTAATTGTCCTTCCCTTGTTAGTTGTGTCTGCATCGTCGCGAAGCTGGCGAGAATCTTCTTCGTCGCTGCGGTGACCGCCGTGGTTACAAAGTTTGCCATCACGAGATATATGGCCTGCACCACCTGGCTCACACTTTCCCCTATCATCGCCATGTCGACTTTTGTGTTTGCAGATTTCTGCCCTTCCTTTGTTCGGTTCCCTTTCCCGTTGCTGAATGACTCATCCATCGCCAATTTCACTGCGTTCTCAATTGTACTGTTTAGCGTCGTGTCACTGCTGTCGTTTTAATTTGTATCAGTATTGTGAAGAGCACGAAGTCTGCCCGGACTAGCTGCCGCCATTTAAATATAGTTTCTTATACCCAAATACCCAATCAACTGTAACGCCCGTTCATAATCGTCGATCCCGCGAATGGTGAAATATCTCCGATCCATTGCCAATTCGCGACCGCTTCTAAATACTGTTTATATCGATCAATCTCAGTGAATAATGTACTGAAATGTCGACAAAAGTTTTGACTTCATCCGGGTGCAGTATGATGGCTTTACTGCGAAACGCTGATGACATCTAGCAATTAGTGTACACACTTGTAGGATACCCCGATAAATCGGTGTTCAGGCCCCACGAATGGAAGATGAAGATTTTTATCAACATCGTACAAAGTGGCGCACCATTGACCAGTTCTGCCACCTTCGATGTCCTTGATGAGCTGCAATCGACTAGGTTTGGGTGGATTAGGACTACTGTGTGCTCTCGATTGAGTTGCAGTGGTATTAAAAGTATTGGGCTCTTGTGTGGGTGCAGGCCTAGTAGGCGTAGCTTTCTCCGCTCAAGTTTTGCTTTGTTTAACTAGTTTCTTTCTTCTGTGGGCATAACTCTGGAACAGCTTCCATGGCAACTAGAAACGCAGGCGTCACTTACTGGTGCATAAAAACGGTCACAAACCAGTAACAAAATGTCCGAAAAAAATTCTAAAAACAGGGTATAAATGTATGTGTTTTAATGCAAGGAGCATAGTAAATAAGAAAAACGATTCAAACATTATGGTAGAATATATTAACCCTCACATAATTGGTATAACCGAATTTAATGGGCCAACAAAGACATTTCAGATGCTAAATTAGGACTGACAGGATACTTAATGTTTAGAAGAGTTCGAATAAGAAGAAGGGGAGGGGAAGTAATTTTATATATTAAAAAATATATTCAGGCTTACAAACTAAAATTAGAAAGGGAAGCACATTGCGATGAAGCTGTTTAGTCCAACACTGATACAGGGAATTCGACATTAACTATTGGATTAGTTTACCAAACATAAGCGAAGAGGATAACATAAAATTACAGAACGCTATAAAGGAAGTGAGTATATGGGAATGTATCAAATGGGAGATTTCAACCACTTACACATACAATGGAAATCAGGATACAGGATAACTTCCTTACTCAGAACTAACTAGGGGAGAGGATGTATACTATATATAGTTTGTCAAAATGTTAAAACACATGAACAATTGGGTAACAGTGATCATAAACAAATAAATTTTGACATCAAATGCAGGAAAAACTTCCACAAAGATAGATATAAAGATATGAAAACAATACTTAGCAAAGCTAGACTGGAATAAGATGCTGAGGAATAACAGCAATTGAATGACGGAACATTCTAAAATATAAAATTAAGAATATCATGCATCAATTTGTTCCCTTAGAAAAACAAAAAAAACGGCCTAGAAAGAAACACTTTTCAAAAGAAAGTATTTGAAAATAGCATACAATTAAATAATGTGGAAGATTTCTATGCGTACCAGAAAGGATCAAGACTACACAATCTACAAAGAGGCACTTAATTCAGCTAAGATTGAAATTAGGCAATCTAAAACAAGCTATGAGCAAACATTTGCAAGTAACATAGACAAGGTTGGAATATTTAAAATTTAAAAGGACGGTTTCGCCACAACTTATCTATTTCCCTTTCAAAAGATTTAATAAATGGAGCGTACACCATATACTATGGGAAGCTGTTCCATACGCATGTGTACATATGAATATTGTCTTACGTGTAATCTGCATCTAGATGAAACCGAAGCATCGTATTTCCCTATTAATATAATTTTAGTCAATGTAAACGTTCTTTGTAGTCAACGTGTTTAAAACCAGGAATTAATTTGGTAGTTCTATGCTGAACGTTTTCCAAGGCTGTGATATGCTTCATTAGGGTTGCAGTCCCGACTTGATTACTGTATTATATGTGTGGGCTGACAAGGGATTTAAAACATATTGTGAAGCATTGTTCATCCATGTACATTCCATGTGATTAATGAATTCCACCATGTCGTCTCTAATTAATGTTTCGAGTAATTTACATACAACTGATGTTAAACTCACTGGTCTGTATTTTTTTGGTTTGTTCCTCGATCCTTTCTTAAATAGCGGTGTGATGTTTGCTTCTTTCCATTCTGAAGGAACCATTCCTTCTTCTAGTGACAAGTTAAACACTTTTGCTAGTGGTGTACTAATTTGCTCAACAATTTCCTTAAGCAATGTTGGTGGTATCCCTTCAACTCCAGGTGATTTATTATCTTTCATCTTCTTAATTTTCTTTGCTATCATTTCAGGACTTACAAATAACTGCTCCAAATGTTCTGATTTATTGCCCTCAAATTTAGTAAATGGAACTGGAAGTGAGCTGATATCTTTTGTGGTAAAATCTGAGTTGAAATACTCATTCATGACCTCTGCCATTTGAAACCCGTCTGAAATTATGTTTTCACTGTTGTTTTCCAGTGGTCCGACCTTATCTCGAACTTTCTGTTTACTCCTTACATAAGCATAGAAACTCTTGCTGTCATTTTTTATATTGCCTGCCAATTTTTTTCATGGGTTCTTTTAGATTTTCTAATTTCAGTTGTAGCTAGGTTAAGTGCCTCTTTGTAGTTTGTGTAGTCTTCTACATTTCCAGTGTTTTTATATACCCTCCACAGCATCTGTTTGTGAGCAATTTTTCTAATAGCCTGTTTTGACAGGTGTTTCTTCCTGGACCTTTTCGCTTGTTTTCTTAATGGAACAAATTTCTCAATAATGCCCTCAATCTCATATTTTAAACAAGTCCAACATTCCGTTGCTGTCTTGTTCTTCGACAAGTTTTTCCAATCTATATTTGCTAGATATGTTCTCATCTCTTTATGTTTGCCTTTGTTGAAGTTCCTCCTCCATTGTTTTTTATATGTAATCCCTGTTTTTACTTTTATATTAAAATGGATTTGGTTATGGTCACTTGAACCCAAAGGTTCGTGTACTTTAACATTGTCAAATAATTCATTTTGAGAACACAAAATTAAATCTAACACATTCCCACCTCTGGTTGGTTCCAAGACATGCTGAGTAAGAAAACAATCCTGTGTTAAAAGTAGAAACTGATGGTCGTCGCCTACAGCACTCTCTAATGATTCCCATTGTATATGAGACCATGGTTAAAATCACCCATTATAACACATTCCCCCTTGCTCACCTCCCTTATCGCCTTTTGTAATTTTACATCTTCCTCTTGTCCTATGTTAGGACTACGATAAACTACTCCTATTGTTAATGTTGGGTTCCTGGTAACTATGTTACACCATATTGCTTCCTCACAATCTGCTTCACTTTTCAGTGTTATTTCATACGCTTGGATAGATTCTTGAATATATAAAATTACTCCACCTCC
>BSQZ01000047.1:790000-807500 GCA_033239005.1 Lamellibrachia satsuma | reverse complement strand
GAGTATAATGACATATTGGTCAGTTTTTGTTTACTTCAGCTAATTAGACACATGGGCCTACTGTGCAGACATCCTGAAGGAGTACACCCTCCTGTGGCTTGGGAAAATCTTGGACAGAGCAGCATGCTATCTGATAAGGTCTACTGACTCGCTGGAGGTGATCCATCAGGCAAGTGCCTTTGTCACATATATATATATATATATATATATATATATATATATATATATATATATATATATATATATATATATATATATATATATATATATATATATATATATATATATATATATACATATACACACACACACACAAACACACACAAACACACACACATTTCAACAGTACCACCCCACTGGGCAGTGTATACACATGATAGCCGTTTTAATGTGTAAAAACCTATAATCCACCTTAACTCTTGAAGGTACACACTTTCTCAGCTAGCATTTATGTGTTTTAACACCATGTTTCAGAAAGCCCAGCATATGTTTTGTAAGCACATTGTATTCAGCCAGCTTTTATTTTACACTGAAAATTATATTAATTAATATATATTAATATGTGTGTGTGTGTGTGTGTGTGTGTGTGTGTGTGTGTGTGTGTGTGTGTGTGTGTGTGTGTGTGTGTGTGTGTGTGTGTGTGTGTGTGTGTGTGTGTGTGTGTGTGTGTGTGTGTGTGTGTGTGTGTGTGTGTGTGTGTGTGTGTGTGTGTGTGTGTGTGTGTGTGTGTGTGTGTGTGTGTGTGTGTGTGTGTGTGTGTGTGTGTGTGTGTGTGTGTGCGTGTGTACATTGTACGTTCTTTGAAACTGTTAATAGTTGCGCATACAAATAGTTGTGGGAATATGACATCGTGATGTCAGATACGGCTACAAACGCCCCATAAAGCCTATCATCAATGGTGTTTGAGAAAACATCACAGACGTAGCTACGTAGAATCCACATTGGAAATAGTGGGCCTGACATGATCCGAAGACTCGGCACCTAGATTCCACCTAACAAGACATATCTGGATACACTGATGGATGATTTGTAAAATATCGTCAATCCCTTTGAGGTTGAAAACAAAGAAGGCCTGATTTAGTATTTCGTCAAGCGCACAAGACCAAGCTGAAGTTGAGGACGATTTATTGAAGGTTAATGTTAAAGCAGTTCGAAAAGAAGCATTCGAAACCTTTCTTCGGTAGAGACAAAATACTGAAATATCATACAAATCTTCCAAGGCAGTCCCTAAAGACGTCCTTTTTTCTACTGAAAAGAGCAAAATATTAAAGCCTTCAAAGATGAGGGCAATCCAAATAACAGCACATCGCAATCTCTTTAGACAACTGCATGTTATCTCCGATTAGAAGAACCTCTGTCCTATCCACTTGTTATATCTCTTGTTAAATCTCTTGTTAAAACGCCCGTATATGTCAATTTTGTTTATAGACAAATAGTGTACCAGGTACACACCACTCACATTTACCCAATCAATTTCTCGAACCCTTTATGTGTCCAAATAATGTCAACACGACTCTTTCTGCGAAGAAAACCCTCACGACTGCCATCAAATGACAATATGAGGGATCTTACATCACGTTTTAATTTTTTCTTTGCTAAGATCGAGACGAATTCGTATGACGCTAGGTGGGCAATTTGCTTCCACACCTAGCGTGGACATAGACCAGCAGCATACTTTGAAATGATGTCTGCACAAATCCGAATGAAAAAAAGTTAGCTAAAATGGTTGAACTTTAATTTTTGTATGATTAATGAGCAATGATTGGCCTTTAGAGTGTTCGATCTACTGCGGTGATTGATACGGTTTGATTTTTACGATGCGAACTTAATGGTGTTAATGGTCAGTAAATGATGGACTGTTATTTGTTTATACAAGTTGGCTTGTATTTGGACTTTGACTCGAAGAAAAACCATTTCCAACAGCTCTGCAAACGCTAACCTTCGCTTTACTTACAGCCTTTATGATGGCAAAGGTTGGCTGTCATACCGACATATGTGCCAACTCTTGCGGATTATCCATTAGTCTGAGGTACTTTCTTTAGTTTGAGTTCTTAAGAGCATAGGAAATATTCGTTACGGTATTGTGAGTTTTAAAAAGTATTTTTGTATTACAGGATACGACCCGCGTTTGGCAAATAATATTCGAAGAACAGATCATCAGTTCATAGCACGTCCGAAGAAAATATGACTTGGACGAAAAAGTTAATCACTTTTACAATTGCGTACACGGCGCTTAGAGCTCGATTCAATCATTAAATTATACATTATGATCTCATTTTATGTGTTATGTTTTAATGAATAACAATGGGTCTAAAATAGCAAATTATAATTTTAACACAGTTGTTTTCTCATCAAACCTCACAGTTTTAGCCTACATACATGGTTGTTTAAATATACATTATTTTTTCCCGTACAAAAATATGTTTAGGTGTGTACAAGCGTGTGTGCATGCGTGCGTGTAACGTTTAATTATAATTAATCTTTCAATAAATGCTGTTTTTTATAATTCACAGTACCGAGCGACTGGTTCATTGTACCAACACTACAATATAATATTTGGTTTAGTTATCACACAAAATCACCTTGTTATGCGTCTGAAATGAGAAACAGTTCACGTACCAGCGATCGCCGACTGCAAGCCGTCTTCGCTGTGTACTCTGACTGCGTACATAAAACAAACCGACCTCCAGCAAGCGATGTAATCACGGTTCTGTTGCGCTAAGCAAACTAGAACGACTGTTCGCTGTAAAACGCGCGTCGTACCTCGGCGCTGATTAGGCAGTTGGCGTTGGGTGTGTATTGACGCAGATCGATCAGGGAATGATCAACCAGCGCATATAAACAACAATGCATCGCATTGTCCGGATGGTGTAACCATTCAAGTGTGCGTCACAGTTTGAGACGGAAGGGGATCAACAGTAAGTGTTAATTAGTAGACTGTACACAATGACTTACACGAAGGTCACATTCAACGCGACAGAACCGAGGTTGCGTTGTTTTCAGGTGGTTAGTCTCCTGCGATCTTGAAATATCCGCAGACAACTCAGATCATCGATCTCACAACAACGTTTGGTTCCCTTAGTTAAATCTAGGAAAGTTTCTCCGTTGCTACGCCAAAACGTTGGCACACAGCTTACTTTAGTCGCTTTATTAATTCATCATCGTATCTATCATCACGTCTTCTATGAATATACCTCCTTGGTATTTGAATTATTATTGTTGACGAAGAGAGGTGTTGTTTATCTCTATATTCAACTGTGTCTGTGTCCTGCTCATTGTCACAATCTCAGTTTTGGACAAGCTGATTTCCATGTCATATTGTTCACAGCTGTGTCTGTGTCCTGCTCATTGTCACAATCTCAGTTTTGGACAAGCTGATTTCCATGTCATATTGTTCACAGCTGCTGTTTAACGTGTTCTTGCATTAAACCTCTGTCTTGGTACATCAAACACTGATCATCAGCACATCAGTAGTTCATTCAGGGCATGTTGGTTTGTATCATTGGCTATAGTGTCCATGTAAATGATAAACAGTATTTGTGACAAGCACATATCTGCCTCATTCCTGATTCAACCTGAAACCATCTGGTTAGTTCGTTGTCGATTCTTACAGCACTCTTGTTCTCACCACAAGTTTAAAACTGTCGAAAAACCTGGCCAGCACGGGAAACAAAATTCTGGTTTGATCCATAGAGTGATGCTAACACGAATGACCGGAAATAAGAAGACTGCATTGTCTACTCCACCCTTAATTAGAAGAAAATGAATATGTAAACCCGTGGGGAAGTGACGTCCGGCGATATTGGTTTACAAACTGCAAGCCCGGAAATGTGGTAAGAATTAAAATTATGTTGTGTCCTTCTACTTGACTGCGGCAAACAAATCTAATTTTGCAAGAGTGTATCGTCTGGCAGTAAATACTAGGCACCGTCTGCATTATCTAATGATTACTTATGCTGTCATAATAACATACTACATGTTTTATTCAGGTAATATTCTGAAAAGGTTCATTAAAATTATTATTTTGGTTTACACGAAATTAAGAACGTTCACCCCCAAAAGAAATAAAACATAGAATGACGGGAAGGTACTGACAGACGCTTCCATAATCCGACTGTTTTCGATTTCGATTCATCCTTGAACTATACTGAAGAGGAATGCATTCTTCTGTATGAATATATTATTTGTGCGTAGTGCAAAGAGACTAATCAGTTCATGCTGGAAACAATCCTAGCAATTTGTCAACTAGTCGGTATTGACTATTGACCCGGTATCACAGTTGGTCGCTTTGTATAATGAGCAAATGTTGAGCTTCATAAATATCGATGGCGACCCGGCAAAGGAAACATAATTATACTTGGTGTAGGGGAAGGTGGGCATGGCCGCACACCTAAGGTATAATATTTTATAACAATTGAACTGTTCATGTCAGAATGGTGAATTTTCGCCTCGTTAATTGTACATTTAGTAGTTTACTACTACCAATTATCAAACTTCAACTCCACGAAGAACAACATATATGTTATCAATATGCATTGATCACTGATATGCGGAATAACAATATTATCAGTATACACTTCAAGATACATAAACGCTTAACCTACATAAACTATCATGTTATAAATGTTCTGTGTTTAGCACATCAAACCTCAAAAGCCCTCCTCCCGTCCATTTTGTAGGCCAATGAATATGCGGATATGCCCCAGACGACTGGATGGGGCATATCCGCAAATTATTTGTGCAAAGACAACACTAATGGCACACGTTCCAAAACTTAAAAACACTCAACATTTGCATATATTATTGAAAGTGTGAAGTACGTATCAATATATGTATAACAATACATGAGATTCTGCGAAAACAACATTTTAGTTTATAATTTCTTACCGTCCCTACTAGCGTACAAGAGAAAAGGAAAAATTCAACGGTGTGTTGTTTCTTGTGTACATAAAACATGACGTCGATAGCTCTGCATCATCATCCATAAAACCCACAAGGAAAGGTTGTAACCTATTCAGCAGATCAGAAAGGTTCTTTAAGTCTGAAAAGGTTGTATCTCCGTCGCGTAAATAGGATAAGTGGTTACTAGAAGCATTACAATTAGTTCATTTGATTTTTGCTAGTCTCATTTCAAAATCATTTTGATTTAACCTAACTAGTATGCACTGGACCATGCCAGCCCTTTGGGGAACGGGCTGGCATGGTTACTGAAATGTTGTAACTTTGACATGTGATCGGTGAGAACATGGGAGTCACATGACCGGCATTGACCCGCAAATTGCTTACCATTTTGGATATCCAGTATTTTGAGCCTTAGCAGATCTAACGACTAAAGTAAATTCTTCCCATGATTTAAAAAAATACGCATTTTTTTTTAATCGATTGCGGATGCGACTTAAATATTCACACACTACACGAACAGGATCTGCAATTGGCTAAATAACTTGATGATGGAGTTTTAATGATGCGGCGAGAAGAAGAATTCGTAGGCATCGAGTGTTTGAAGACAAAATGCACCCATTGGAAATGTATGATGGTGTCAAGTTATATACTTTATGTATTTTAGTTGATCTGATAAGTGACGACGTTAAATTTCCACGGGAAAGGGCTCACCATGACGTCTCTGCGATTGCCTGTGTGGTGTGGACCGTTGATTAGTATTTTGCCTGCTGGTAGCAATCACCTTTGTGATTGTCGTCACTTAGACCACACACCGAGTTTCTCTCAGCCCCATATTGACTGAGGGCGAGGCCCTTGAAAACTATGCGTGGATCCTGCATAGCTTGCATATTCTATGTCACAACTTAATAACTTAAAATGTTAAACTAACACACACTAACAGGTTCACATGTGTATTCCGTGACAAACCACCTGCACGTTATCATCAAGATGCAGACAAAATATAAAATAGTTTGACTCAGAATAGGACCTTTCTGATCAGCTTAGCGTGCAGGTGGGCAGCTCTGGCCAACGTCCGCTCGTGACATCCCTTTTCGTCTTCTTTTTGAACAGCATATGTGTTATTTCATCCATGATAGTGCACGCTTCTGCAAAATTTCGTTCTTTTGTTTATCCTCTTCATGCCCGGGAGTGGCACATACGTTTATTTATATATATATACGCCTCGCACAAAATCTCGCCACTTTCCCATGTTTGGACATACTTTGTCACTGCCCAATGCAGCCCAGCAGCATTACTTCCTCTTCCATGGTTCGTCCCCTTGTTATTTGTTCTGCCCCATTTCCTCTTCGTTTCTGGAGATCACGTCAATGTCGTGTTTGCAGCAATGTGAAGTGGGTGAAGCTGCTCAGGCAGTATCGAAACCAGTACGAAACGTTTTTGTACCCCCCGGGTCATCTCGGGTGAGATACTCTTATACTGTGTTACCCCAATGTAAGTAGCAAATTAAACAATACAAACTAGGTTAATTAACATCCTTAAATTTAGACTTGAGAACATTGTTAGATGTGCGTACATACTGATAATGCACATACGCACTTATTAATTAAGTAGCACAGTGTACTCCGAATTGTCACGTACCACACATACGAAATAATAGATCGTGCATTTTATTTTTATTAAAGTAAAGGCAGTTGTCACTACCTAGTCACGACAACAAAATTCCAAATCGTGCGGGGAAAGACGGAAGCGCCTTGCCCTGCACTCTAAGGGAGTATTGCCCCCAATAGGAATATTGTAGACATCTCTTAATTCCCGCGTTAATGCTAATTAGCGCCTATGTTTTGTAACAATACACATAACTGTATACATTAGCAATGACCACAAAAACAGTTGCGCGGTGTTAAGCGTGATCTGTTTGTTTCGTTACAACTTTATTTTTACTTCAGACATGCAAGAAAACTTAAAATGCAGATTCTTTCCTAAGTGTTTATTTCGAATGCACATGCTTTTGGGCAGAATATACATTAGGTAGTAGCATTGCATTCATCCACCAGAGATAGATAGCAAGCGCAGATATAATGCTGCAAATAGGAGAGGGCTCTTTGCTCCAACCTAACCTGCTTCAGTATAACTACTTTATTACAACCAGCGGCAACTCGGATGACCGTCGATGAATAGATGTGTTGACGTGCTTCGATTCTTTGGGCTCGTTTGAAAGAATGAAAGGTGAGCTTGTTTTGGATGAAGCTCTAAAGTTATAAATGGTGGTTCGGTGATGGTCAAAGTGAGTTTGTTTGTACAAATTGTTGTGCATTTTGACAGAAATGATTTCGGTAGAGCAACGCCCTGAAACTGTGTCGTTGTTTCCACTTCAGTGGCCGCGTCGAGATAGTCACTGTGTAACACCAGATAGCGACTGCGAAGGGTGCGCAAATACCTTTTTACATTAACGACCATCTACATGGCATGTTTAGGTGAATACGGTGTGTAAAAAAACACTACAAATGCACGCAAAAAGTAATGTACAGCGAGAAGCATGTATTAAATCATAGTTATTTTTTGTAATTAAATAATTTAAATATATTGTTTATATTTTATTTTATTGTACACATTATCTCATTTTTCAATGCATGTAAATTTGCTTTTAACCGTGATATACTCTGCCATGCCATATTGCAGATATTATATTAAAATAACACTGACATTAATTAGTACATACGAGTCGTTTTCTGAGCCGTTTAAAAATCAACATGGTTAAAACCATAATATTCGTAATAATTATACGTTCTTCTTCTTTTTGTGTTATGCCATCCTGGGTATTCTCATACTGAAATCAGGTTTAGTAGAATTTTTTTTTTTAAACCATTTTACATGGTAATTCTTCCACTGACATGCTTTCTTTTTTGTATTTTACTTTTGTTTTTAAAGCAACTTCAATTTAACCCATTGTATGAGATAGTAATAATATTATTAATAATACGCTTTCAAGTGCTTATTGATGACAACTTTACTATTATATTATGACACCAAGCGGAGTCCACTCTGTCATCAATGTTTCGCACTGTCACATTTCAAACTCATGGCTTGTCTCATCGCAAGCATCCGATCGTCCGGAGCCTCTCAGGGCACTATCAAGTTGGTGGACACCAGCTCCATTGTAAGTGCTAAGCTCTCAGGTAATCAATATATATTCCATAAAATTCCATTTTGTTTACACCACGCCAAGAAAAAGTAACCGCAAATGCGCAGAATTCCATTATTTCCAACAAGCATTTGCATTTTTTTAAATTGTAACCCAGGAAGTACATTGTCGGGGGGGGTTAATGATTTGTTGCTTATTTCTGATTTCGTGTGAACATGGCTTGCCTTAAGTCGACCGGCTGAAAGGTTATGTCTGTTTTACTTTACAGTATATTTCTACGACTAATTCGAGTCACGTTCGACCTGTGTGGTACCCAACATTCTATTAAAAACCTTTATTTTGAAGAAACATTAAATTGCTTTACATTCCATTATTTGGTTGTATGATGCCTGTAATGCTGCTTGTCTTCGCTTACAGAATGCATCCAGCTGGTGTGTCTCATTGAAAAAGGGTTGAAAGGCTTTCGCTGCATGCACATCTATGATAACTGGAGGTTGGTAGTCTGACTCGCCAAGGTCAGTCTAAAGCCCGTCACACAGATACCAATTTTCGCGACTACTTTTTTTTAGTTGGCAACTAAAATATAGTCGTTGTGTGTATGTTCTTCACCAACAGTTGGCAACACTTGTTGTGAACATCTGGCATCTGAAAAAAAACGGTCCGCCGATGGGTAGTGTCAAACTGTCAACGACTAAAAGTTGCCATGTGTATGGCGGGCTTTACACTTCTCATGCTGCAGGCGGTCAATGCAGTGCCTTTAAATCTAGTTATCTTTGTCAAGTGAACACGTGCCACATGAGACAGAGTAGCGCAGTAGTTAGAACACCGGACTATCAACCGAGAGGGCAGAGTTTCGTATTCTCTTTGTGCCATTTCGAAGCTTGAACAATTTCTTTCACTCCACATGTCAGTTCATTTAAATGTATACATGAGTTACTGTTCGTTGATGGCAAGTTGCGATTCGAGCAACCACAATTACTCTTACAGGTTCTCCTCGATAGCGACTATTAAAGTCTTAGATGAGTCTCATGACCATTTTTTTCTTATAGGTTTATGTTCCTAATACATACCACTATTTTGTATGTCAATTATACATATTGTATTTAGGGATGTATATATTAGTTACTCTAATTTGTATTTACGGATGAACGTTTTATTTGAGTCAAACAAAGCAATATTCCTCTTCATTTAATGGGCGTATCCAGTCTCAGAAAAAGAGGCCCAGTTTCCCAATAAGACTCCAGGGACAGCACTTCTTCCACATTTCACAAGACTGCAAAGTGGAAGGTGAATAAAAATAAATACATAAATATCATTATATAACATGTAGTGGCTTAATTAAACACGGGATCAAACATGGGAAGAAAATCAATAATTTGAATGAGACAACATATGTTTCACTTACTGAAAGTATGATCACACTGATAGTGAGCCTGTACAGTACAAAGGCATTCGAATGACTGAAGAAGAAATTAAAATGCACTACATGATAACGATACTTTGATTATCTCCAGTCATAGGAGTCAAACCTGGGGGGCACCCCATAATATTTTGAGTGGGGGCTCGAATATACCCCCAATGTTTGGCAGAATCCACGCGCGAATTTGGGAGGCAGTACGTGACCCTCATCTCCATCCGAGTTCAAGGCTCGCAACCATCAATGTCGCCCCTCGTCAAAATTCAGCTTCCGATGCCAATGCAAATACCTAAAAGGCGTAGTGTTGCTTATTGGCATATAGCACCAACGAAATTCTTCTGCATAATTAATAATCAAGATAGCGTTTCGGTACACAATCCATTTTAGGTTAATGATTTACAAATATAACAATTAGGGATAAAACATCATGATTAAAATTCCCAATAAAGTAGTTTTTAATGTAAGTGGTAAACCAAAGGCATATGCTAGATGCTGGAAGTTTTCCAAACCAAGTGCCTCAGGAAGATATTGCGAATCTACTGGCCAAACAAAATCTCCAACACGGATCTCCATGAAAGAACAGGTTTGCAGCCCATCTCTCTCGAGGTTAAACGCTGCAGATGGAAATGGATCGGACACGTCTGCAGAATGCCGCTGACATCCATTTCAAGAGTGGCCATGCGCTGGACCCCTGGTGGCAAGAGAGCGAGGGGAGACCCAAGGAGACGTGGAGGAGATCAGTAGAGCGGGAGATGAAGGCTTTCGGGTGGAGTTGGGGCCAGGTGACGAAGCTTGCAACGGACAGGCAACATTGGCGTTCTTTGGTGTCGGCCTTATGTGTGATCCCGCACGAAGAGGATTAAGTAAGTAAGTAAACCATTTAGGCTGTGACTAAAAATGTTACCAAGGATAATATTTCGATTATTGTTAAAATTCAGTATTACATTGTGTCTAATATACTTTGCATATTCATGAATGATTTATTGGTGAATTTATTAATTTCAAAGTTGAATGCATATTGGATGTGATTGAAGTATTCTGGTAAGAGCTTATTAATTAATTTGAAAAAATTTCAGTTGTTGTAGTTTGTATATGTCGTCCAACTTGAGAAATTTAAGTTCTAATAAATGGTATATGTGTGAGTATTATATACTTAAAGTAATTATTCTTATTGGAGTTTTAAAAAGCGATGGGCTTGATGACCCCACACCAATATACCATAATTTAGGTTGGGAAGAATGAAATAATGATACATTGTAGATAATATATTCAAAGGTAATACATGTTTAGGTTGATCTAAAATTCCAATTGTTTTAATGATTTTGTTAGCTATTTTGTTTATACGACTCTCCCAATTTAAATGGATATTAATGGCGATGCCAAAACATCTACACAGCCAATGTTTGTCCCATCTATTTACAACACAGGATATTCGATTTTCTTTTGAGGCATGTGAAATATCATGCATTTAGTTTTTTAACGTTTACAGAAAGTTTGTTAGCCTTTTGCCATTTGCATATTTTTGTTAATTAGTTGTTTATAATTTGACTTTGGATTTGGCCATCCTAAGATTAGAATTTATTCAATGTACTGGATAAGGTGGTGTCGTCAGCATATATTATAAATTTAAAGAAGTTACTAGAAAGTGCTATGCCATTAATAATTATATATATATATATATATATATATATATATATATATATATATATATATATATATATATATATATATATATATATATATATATATATATATAATAATGAATAGGGGTGGTGACCTAGGGCTGGGTGAATTCAAACATAAATTGGAATTATTCAATTATATTCCTGAATTTGAATTGAAAGATTTTACCACGCGGAATTTGAAGTTGCATTGAACGATTTTGTGTAAGTTGAATTGGAATTGGAATTGAAAGAAAAATAACTAAACATAATTTTCTTGTGCTGTTGCGATCTGGTTTTATTTCCAATGTGGTCCTCAATCCAACCCTAGAATTGCATAAGAACTCTGCGTTTTTGCAGCAGCTAAACATACATTTGTACATTATTTGAAGATCTGAGGTGAGAACATTAGTTTTGTCCAAATTTTAATAACAAAGGTTCTGCGTAGCAATGCTACCATGTGGGAAATGGCAATTTAAAAAAGACCTGATAAGTTATGTTGAAATCGTACTATGGTGGGGTGTGATGAGCTTACTTTGAATTCAATACTGGTTGCAACTCCTGCTCTAAGATAACATTTGTTGTCTGCCATATCTGAAACCATGCCCTTTGTGTGTGTGTGCTAGGAATGGGTAAAGCCATCCCAACCCAATGGCGTATCCCAACAATTAGTAATTGGCTTGCTACTCCTGCATTGTCTCAATGAGCAGGTACTTCTGAAACCATAAAGTGATCACCCTACTGATCTTTTCATGTTGTTTGAATGAAGGATCATTCATTTTCTGTACACTGTTTACAATTACTAGCAATTGGAATAACGTGTAAACAAGCATGATATGTTGTACGTTTGCAGCCATAGATGTAATAGAAAAGTAATAAACTATTATCTATTGTTTTAGGATCTATTTTTATTACTTTTGAAAAAAGTTCTTATATTACTATTACATATATAAACGTCTATTACATATTACAGTTATATATTGTTATTATCCCATGTGTTTGTGTTGGAAAAAACTCCCGTAGAATTAATTCGGAATTGGAATTGAATAGGAATTGAAACATTTCAGCTGGAATTGGAATTGAAAAACAATGAATTTGAAGAATTTTTTTTAATTGAGCTGATTAAATTGAATTGAAAGGAATTGGAAATGGAATTTATTAAATGGAGTTGACCCCAGCACTGGAGTGGTCCTAAAAAAGACCCTTGGGGAACACCGGTAGTTATAGCTACGTCATCCGACTTAAAATCTCCAACTGCTACATGTTATTTGCGATTGATAGGTATTTTTTTCATAGATCAAATGAATCACCATTTACACCATAATAATAATGATTTTTGTAACAGTATGTTTTGATCAATGGTTTGAAACGCTTTCGATAAATCATAGTATATGTTTATTGAAGTGGATGATTGATAAAGTTCCTGAATAATTATATATATAATTTCTAGAGTGGCTAGTTCTGTAGAATGTTTTTCTTTAAACCCCTATTGCTGTATCATTATTGGAATGAATATGAATCTTGTATTTTGTTAAATATAATTCTTTCAAAAATTTTTTAAAAGGCTGGTAAAATACAAATTGGAGATTCTGACAGCAGGGTCGTCTTCTCGTTGTTACGTTGTTACCCACTGTCACCACTCCGTTTTGTGTGGGAGTTCCAGTGAAGCGCCATCAGCCAATCAACATCATTGTCGAGTTTCTACACTACATATTTTTTTGCCTGATTTAACTTTTCAGTCTGACAGTTGTGTCAATATAATCAAAGTTTAAAGATACATAGTCTGATGTTTTTTTATCGTAAAATCATTTTATATCGTATAAATTATGTTTGTTCTAGGATCTTGACTTTCAAATATGTGTTAATAAATCACTGTGTGTTAATATAATTGGACCGTTATTTTATTAATTTGAATGTTTCGACCTGAATATCATGTTTACATGCTGAACAGTAGGTCGATATTCGTAAACAGATAACGATCAAATTATATTTTTTTAAAGTGGCTCATTCAAACACACCAGGCCTAGGGCCATCAATATGTTATAATATAGATAAACAACTATAGCTTGAATTATAAAACATGATTCGACAATGTCGATGACAACGAGCGATCAGATTATATGTACCTTTAAATTTATTCGAATTGCATCGTATAAACTGATAATAGTTCACTCTTATTTTATGAATTAGCCAAATGCCCGGATGACATCGTCATTAGCTAATTATGTAAGCAACCATAATCTGGGTGCACACATAATGTCCGTCACAATGAAAAGTACACTCTGCGTCCAGGTGAAAATGTGTGCGACAAATGGTGGCGCCACAGCGAGGAGCCTGGATAATCGAAGCTAGCATTTGCTTAGAAAATAAATGAGGTACGAATGTCGTTTAACGACGTAAATAATTTAATCCAAACTTGCTCATGATTACCCACGATTGTTTACTGATTATTAGCATATCTACTTGCTATCTGGAGTGTGCTGCCTTGGGTGACAATCTTGTTAAATCTTATTCCTCGCGTCTCCCGCTTCCCCAGTTAGTCGCGGACAAAATTATAGCCTCGATTATCCAGGCTCTGCGCTGTGGCGCCACCGTTTGTCGCACACATCTTCGCTTGGATGCAGAGTGGGGTTTTCATTGTGACGAAAATTATGTATGCGCCCAGATTCTGACGCACACATGATCAGCTAATTACGATGTCATTCGGGCATGTGACTAATTCATAAAATAAGAGTTAACTTTTATCACTTTGTAAGTTACATGCCTCCCTCTTCTTGTCTTCTTCTGGGCCGTACGCAATGGTCCGGGAGGCATTTCTCTCAGATGTAGATGTATGTTAATTGTCCGTCTTCTTTGCGCTCGCCAGATCGAGATTTATAACTGAATGTGTACTCACTCGACCAATGAGTACACGGAGTACTACAGAAGTGCAGTCAACGCATTGTTCTCCAGGTTCGAAAGGATTTTAATCGTGTACATCAAACGGCTACATACATAGTAGCAATATAATCACGCACAATAACAATTAAATAACTGTGAAGATATATATCACTGTAAACTGTAGTAGTAGTAGTGAATGTAAACATCACTCAGACACTTAATATCTAGAAGATTAAAACGAAACATGGCTAAATCTGACCGGTAATTTTTAAGCCTAATACAAAAGCAGGTATGGCCCGTCAGGACCACCCTTATTGATAATTTAGATGCCTAAAAATGTAGCTTGTGCCGGCTCTTGCAATCACTCCTCTGGGGTATTTATACTCCCAGTTTACCAAATTCAGACGCCGTCACTGGAGGCGCTGTGATTGCTTAAATACCGAATACGCTTTACCATTGGTCAACTTGTTAAATCCACCCACCCTCTCAACCGCTGGACAACGACGCCTGCCAGCACTTCCTTGCCCAGTTTGCAAGTTAAACGTTTGCACTCTTGGAGCTTAACTATAAACTTTTCGAAACCTGTTTTTCTGTTGCTAATCTAGGCTTAAAAAACGAATAAACCTCCAAATGACTTACTAACATTAGCTGTTAAAAACTAATTAAATCAAACTGGCATATACTTTACAACTTGATACGATGCAATTCGAATTAACTTTGAACTTTGATTATATCGACACAGCTGTCTGACTAAAAAGTAAAATCAGGCAAACATTGTTTTAGTGTAGCATCTCGAAAATGACGCTGATTGGCTGCTGCCGCTTCACTGTGACGCCTAGTCGCTTACACAAAATGGAGTAGTGACAGTGGTTAACGACGAGATCACGCCTCTGCGAGCAAGAGTCGGATAAGCAACGTAGGGGTCATTCCTCAGTTACACTTTCTGAATGTAGGACAGTAATTTTAGGTATGTATAAATTTCAAAAGATCATATCATCTGACATAACTGCATTTCAGCAGGCATATTATGATTTCAATAGGCGGAAGGATTTTGTTTGCAATTTGTTTGCCACAAGGCACGTGTGCGTAGTAGTTCATGCAAAAATGTGTAAACATTTACGGGTATGGCACGTTCAGGCATTTTAAAAGAGTTAGATGTATGATAATTTGATTAAACTAGAACAGCATGTCAATGAGATGATGACAACGGTAAGTACAAAGTTTCTGAATTTTTGGGCTGAACCTGACACACACTAGACGGCAGCACGACAATGACCGACTCCATACAATCTTCGTCACTATGGGCTTCTGACAACATCAGTACCCCTGACCGGTCGACCTATTGAGACGCTGATTTTTCAGCTGCTGTGTTAACCATTGAGGTTGCGAGCTCGAATTTACGAGGCCGGCATATGGAAACTTAATTTTAATTGGTCAATTGTTGATCGATCGTCGCTTGTCGAACGGATAATTATAGGCATTTCCTTGAAGCACTCTTTGTAGTTTGGGCGCTGGTGCGTAGATTCCAGTGAACATTCCCATTGGTCAATACTTTCATTCATTCATTCATTCATTCATTCATTCATTCATTCATTCATTCATTCATTCATTCATTCATTCATTCATTCATTCATTCATTCATACCTTGACCGGGCCGATCGTACGGGTGCGCGCTCGTTTTCGGCGTTTTATTATGGCAAAAAGCGGTTCTTGTGGTCCTGCGGCTTCGGTGATGGTTTGCATTACTGATATATTTGTTATGTGGTCTGTGTCAGAAATCGTCAGGATCCTTCTGAAAAATGTCATCTCAAATGCGGCTATTCTTCTTTCGGACTTGGCTTTCAGGGTCCAGCGTTCGTATCCGTATGTCAGCACTGACACAACCAATCTTTTATAGAGACGTATCTTTGTTGCCGTTTTGATGTTGTTGTTGCTCCAAATCTTCTTGATTTATGCCATAGATTATGTTACCAGGTTTATCCATGTGCTTATTACTTGTGTGGAGTCGAACTCAGAGGAGATTATCGACCCGAGGTACTTGAATGGTTTTACTTCTTCTAGTCGATCTCCATTCATTAATATAGTACTTCTTGGCGCTATTGTGATGTTGACCATGATCTTGCTCTTTTCTGCACTTATTTCTATTCCGCAAGTACGCGCTCTCCTGTCCAGTGCTGTTGTAAGTTCTCGTAGCTTCTCCTCTGTTCCAGCGATTAGGTCAATGTCATCTGCGAATCGGAGGTTGCTGATCTCTCTTCCGTTTATCGATATCGTGCCATTGAAATTGTATAGAGTTTCTTGCATGATATTTTCAAGGTATAGGTTGAACAGCACTGGCGAAAAAAGGCATCCCTGGCATACTTCGTCCGATGTTCGAAACGATTGTCCAACGTCTCCTTCGTGTAACACTGCACTCGTTGATGGTCCAAGTAGCGATTCGAGTAGTGTCACTAGTCCTCCTTCAATGTTATATCGTCGCATTACTCGCCAGAGTCCTTTTTGCCACATACAACAGCGAGTGAAAAACCAAAAAATCGAGAAAAAAAATATTTTAAATAAAACGTTTCCCGAAAAAGATATTTAAAAATACTTTTTCAAAGTAATTCAAAATATATCGTTTTCGGGAAATAAAACTACATTTCAATTTCAGTTTCAGAGAGTGATCCACGCAGATAATACTTATGTAAATGCAATATTGCTGCAATATTAAATGGATTATACACAGCTATGCATCTTGTACACAATGTGCATAACAATGTAGGTGTTCACAGTTTCATATATAACAGTTTTCATTTGTAGTTACCAATGGGATTCCTACATAACAAACAATTATGAATGGAATATAAATTATTGAATTGAGTGCCATTCAAATAAGCAAAATTATATTTCCATCCGAGGCGAAACACCCGGATAGCAAATGGACAAGGAAGCCGTTGGATTATCGAGAGTCCAACAGTTTTTATTGATGTGTAACCCGCCCTCCTGATATATTTGTAAATTTTGCATTTAAACATATTCACGCTGCTAGCATTTACAGAAGGCCTACATGTAACAAACAAGTACCCTAGGCTTAGCAAAGCGTTCACTCGTTGTGATTCAATAAGAGTACTTCTTTCAGACATTGTCAGCACAAAACTCGCTGGCTGAGCAATCGGTGCGAGGAGGCTGAGCGTCGTTACAGTTGTAACATCTTGCCCAAACACAATTGTAACAACTTCCCCCAACACGTTTTTTTAGTTGAGCGCACGTGGACGAAAAGAAATCCTGAATTTCCGTTTAACTTCTACTTGGGATAAGCCCTTATACTATAAAATATATATATCTTTCAAGTTTCATTCACGAAACATAACACGTGGCTGCGTGAGATGATATTATTGTGTGGGCATAGCAGAACAGTTTTAGATGGTTAAATTCGTATGTATTCCAAGACACTTTGAATCTCTGGCGCCAAACTTTCAGGGGTTCATGTACGACCCGAAGGTCGGGTCGTTTCAGTTT
>BSQZ01000047.1:780000-787500 GCA_033239005.1 Lamellibrachia satsuma | reverse complement strand
CGATCAGCGAAATTATCCATCTTTCCATACATCCATTTATATAAGCTGAAAGATTGTTCAAACTAGTAATATTTAGCACTTTATTGAAGCCCCTGATTAGCGTCGCGGTTGAGAAGTCTGAAACAACGCCATTTTTATGCGGTTTTGATCGACTGTCTTCGCTCGCTTACAAGTGGGAAACCCCACATGTTATACATGGCTGGAAAGCTTATGACGTCAACTACACGTGTGATTGGGAATCTCTTACTCTAGACCAATGGAACAGCTCCTATTATACATAATTTATCCAGCAACAAAGTGCTGTTGTTGCTATGGAAGTTGCGAAACGCTCGCTGATTGGTCGAAAACGTAAGCGCGCATGCGCAGTCGGCTTGTTTACACATTCCTTTCGTCTTTGTTCGCCAGTTTCGCCCGCTGTTTTCGTCTTCGATTCGTTAAAGAATTGCATTATGGTATCGAAAGAAGCTTATTTAGCTACCGAGTTGGATCGTGCGAGGGGGTGCAATCTCGAGGACAGCAATTTATAGCTGCTGTTATTGGAGATTACTTCGAAAGCCGGGTCGCGCCCGTGGAAGTCGCCTCGGCAGGGCCCGGGGCAGGGGAAGACCATATTGAGCCTGCTCTGGTTGGCTCAGCACCAGCGGGAGAGGACTTTCCAAATTGGGGAAACTGACATTGTGTAGTGTTATTATATATGTAATGTGTAAACAATGTTTTATTTTCAGATATTTCAGGGATTTACTTTAGGGGTTCGGCTCCCAGTGCTCGCCGCCGGTAGTCTCAGGGAATACCAAACCTGGTAGTAAATGAGGTGGCATTCAATAAATATTACGTTTTTCCACTTTATACTTCTGCATCTTATTTATACACACCTACTGGAGGAACATACAAAATTTCATTCCATTTGGAGCCTTATAAGTGCATGGTTGCTACGGGTGAAGCATTTTTTCAATGCTGTTTTTCAAAGCTGATTTTCTCAAAACTGTTATTCCAAGAATGCGTACACGAAAAGTGCAATATCTTGGCCCAGGAGTAAGATACAATATTCATGTTGGTTTCATTTTAAAGCTGTGTATCTCCTCTATTTGAATCTGTAATAAAATGGTTTTGTAAAATTTTCGAGAAAAGCCTGGTTTTGGCGTGTGGCATCACATATATATACTCACGCACGATCCATCAGTTCAAACAGCGCGTCCCCGACTACTTGTAGAACGGCCAACACATCGGTAAAGACGGCTATCAGTTCTTGCGTCATCGCGATCGACTTGAATGGCTGTAAGTTGCTACGAATTCAATAATGGCGGTTGTGATGACGACACGATGGTCTCAGCCGTCTTATATACCATGCTAGAAATAAGCCAGACAACTGACGTCAGCATCGGAACAATACCACAGTAATCAGAAAACTTATAAACGCGGCAGGCAACTGTCAACTAACGACGCCGGGCATCCATCACGGAAGGAAAAAGTGGGGTAACGCGTACGCAGACAGCGGTAGAACGGCATGTATTTAAAGTAAATGTACATGTTAACATCATAAATTCACTATGAATCGTCCTATACAGTTCAGAGGTGGTAACAGTTGCCTGTCCAATTTCTACGTGTGCAGAATACATGTGTGGAATAGAGAATTTAACACTGTTGAAAGCGCGTATCAGTGGCGCAAATGCATGCATCATGGTGATCTGCGGAAAAGATGCTGGCAACACGCATTGGTCTACAGGCGAAATACTTCAGCAAGAGCATTCGAGAGAAGGTGCATTTACGCGCAGAATGGAACAAACAGAGATATTCTGTAATGTATGCGTTAGTCGCTGTTAAATTTCGCGATCCAACCCTACGTAAAACGACTGTTAGACACACGGGAAGTTGAATTGAAGGAATGGGTAAAGAGTCGGGAAGGATACTGGAGTGCACTGACGTACAGTGGTCAAGCAGGTCAGAACATGCTTGGACAGATACTTATGCGAGTACGCGAGTTAATTCGAATGCATCAGAATCCCCCCACAGCGAAACGATGGCCAGATGTAACGCGAGTCGATCACAAGACCGGTGGACAAAGTACAATGCGCTGCCAGACACCCGGCGCACAATAGCAACATCACGCGCGCGGCCAACGGTGGAGATAAGATTGCGCGCCACAGGCAGTAGGAGGCCTATATAAACCGAGCGCACAGTTAACGACTCACACAACCGCTCTCCGATCGCAAAGCATCAGTTCACAAGCAGCAACAGCATCATCAGAAGGAATGGCCTCGCAGCAGTTGGGCGACAAGGAGATGACTGTTACACGTCTAGAGAATGAAGTAAGTAACGGAAATTATAGATTTACACGTCCGTTAACTATAGTACAATGTGCCGTGCAAGAGAAATATATCGTCTATCCATCGTGTCAGCATTGTAACAAACGTGTGACTCCGGAAAACAATGGGTATGTGTGTCCGATTCATCGATGGCAGCGGGTTCCCATGTACCGGTTCGCTCTGTGTGTCCTCCTACAAGATGTGATTGGAAGTGAATGTTGGGTCACGTAGTTTAATGAAAAGTGCAGTTCAGGTGTTGGGATTTACTGGTAACGACTACAAGAGCATGACATCAGACACCGAGCGGTATGCGGCACTGGATATGTTGCGGGGGGCCCGTGTCATGGTGACCATTAGGAAACGCGTAGCGGGACAGTATGTAAATTACACCGTCTCAGAACTGGAAGTAGTGACCGTGTAATTCTGTTGACAGGATGACGCCGGTGCTGCTACTGCAAGCAGTGACGTCAGGGATGAGAACATGAGTGGAAAAGAGAAGGTAATGGAATGGTTACGTAATAATAGTAGTGAAATACTATTCTCCTCCTCGGTGGAAAGTTGTTCACCGCCACCACTCATTATAATAACAGATGACGAGGGGGAGGATAACACGTCACAGCCCGATGTTATATATATATAAGTAGTAGCGACGAGATGGAGGCTACGGTGAATGGTCTAGATAGGATAAGTGTTCGATCCGAAGCCATGACGACCGAAAATAATTTTTGTAAAGCACTAGAGGTCGCCATTGTCCAATATGCCTGTGACGAGGTGAACCACATAATGAATTTAACGGACGACAAGGAGCGTTACGTACCATCGTCCAGCTTGGTCATGCACATCTTGCGGTGGCTATCGATAGAGGTCACCGCAACGTGTGCGAACATGCAGTGGCGACACGATGTCACAGAGTTGGTTTGAAAGAGTCTAACCGAACGATACACAGATATACAGGGCGATACGGACTACTAGTGAGAACTATGTGCAAATGTATGTTTTGATCATACTAGCAATGTAACTAGTATTTCTGTTCAATAGAATGGTCTGACGCAGCTGCGGAAGGCTTACAAACGACAGGTAGCGCAGGTGAATGAGGAGGAGGAGGAGGAGGTGAAGAAACATCGAGGCGATTCCGCATCAACATCATCATCATTCTATGACTACTGCGAGTCACCATCAGCAGCAGTTCCACTACCATGGGATGTTGATGATGATGATGATGATGATGATGATGAACAACATGACCATGAGTTCGAGTTCAGCCCCGCTTAGTAGTTGAACATGAGTATTATTGCTGTTATGTAGAATGAAGTGTACTACGACGAGGCACCCGTACTCTCAGCCAGCGTTCGGGATCGGTCTGAAGTATTGATCACTACGTATATGACGTCGTCAACAGAATACTATTATTAGTCAAACATAACCTAGTTAGTAGTTAGTAGTTAGTAGCTGTAGAAGAATATTAGTATTATTAGTATTATTAATATGTAGGTGAACAGTAGTATCTTTGTTTTTCTGTAGGATGAAGCGCCTGTGCTACCGACAGAAGCGCGTAGGCGAGCATGTCGGGAATTAGTGGAGATAATAATAGAGTACATGATATCGACACACCATGAACATTAGTACTATTTCTTTTATGTAGGAGGAGGAGGAGGAAGGGTATGACGAAGCGCCCGTACTACCGTCAGAAGTGCGGAGACGCGCAGTGCGAGGATTAGTGAAGATAATTATCGATTATATGCTAGAAACACACGACTATTAAGAACCACCGTTGTAACGGAAAGTCATATTAACCACAGTAGTGTATTGTAAGCTGTAGAACTGTATGTTATTAAGTCTCTCTTATTGTATGACATATATGTTATTTAGTATTTCTTCTTGTATGACATAGAGTCATTTCTATATATATATATATATATATATATATATATATATATATATATATATATATATATATATATATATATATATATACATACATACATAACAACTTATATAGTACATCATCATCAGCATCATCATTGTACGTAACCTCTGTCGCGGTGTAACAGCCCACAAGTTTATAACCATGCTACTAGCCACTGGATATTGCCGATATCATAGTAGGCATTACCATAAGAACACACTTTAATAATACATAATCCACCACACCCCAACACCACCACCACCACACGCACTATATAGATGTATTAAGGGTCGCTGTCTGTCAGTTGTAGACGCGTACAGCACCATAAAACGTCATTTAAACCACCACCCACTCGTTACCGACGAAGACCCCATCGATCCACCCGCTCGATTTCACTTCGCCGACAACCTGTCGACGGAACTGCTAGATGTCGTACGAGCGCACTGGTCGACCGTACGGACACGTATATCGAGAGGACCCAACCAGTGCAGGTATGATTACATATTAACTACGCTAGACACGACCGTTCTAGAGACGCCATTGAAGATCATGTTCCAGGAAAAGACCAACGCCTTCAAGATTAACCTAAGTTACGGGTTCATTATGTGGAACAAGAACACGGATCGATACAAGTACTACCATTCCTCGTGCAACTGCTGTGGACGCTACCTGGACACGCCCAGTCTCATCACCAACGGCAAGGACTTTGATGACTTTCTCGAACGCATCCGAGAAACCGACGTCTTGCAATGGGCCATCAATCAACGATCGAATTCTGCATGGGTGTGCGAACTCGTGACCAATGTCACATTTTTCGTCAACCGCATCATCGATCACCCGATAGGATGTGTAGGAATGATCTCCCTTCCAGTCTACATCAAGAAGAACAAAGCCGTCATCGGATTGGAAAAGGAACCCATCCATTCCAAGAGGTACATTGATAACCTGTGTCTCTTCCGGTGTCTGGCCCTGCATAGAGGATGTGACGTACGCCGATTGGAACAAGCGGTGAAGACGCTGTACGAGGCTGACGACCAAGACGGCGTACCCATGGAAGAATTTGCCGGGGTCAAGATGGATGACCTCTATCGTGTAGAGACCACGTTCCAAACGAACGTGTGCGTGTACACGCTCGTAAAACCGGATGCAGAGGATGGAGAGGATGGAAAGACATCTGCCGAACTCGTTCGTCGATCGGTATGTAAGTACCCTGACACACTCTACCTCAATCTTCACGAGACACATTTTTCCTTCATTCAGAATGTACGCATGTACTGTCACTCGTATAGATGTCGGAAGTGCGGTGACTCGTTGTGGATAGACGCATGGAAGCTACGCCAACACGAGAGCACGTGTACGGGGGGTGTGCGTCGAGTCTATCCTGGCAGCGTGTACCATTCGACGCCATCGGTGTTCGAACGGCTGGATGACGAGAACATCCGAGTGTCCGAATCGTTGCCGTACTATCCGTACCGAGCCACCTTTGACTTTGAGTGTTGGTTCGACACTGAACAACTTCCGTCTGAAAGTGACCAGGTTCACTGGGTTGCGCGTCACGTCCCGCTGAGCATCAGCGTGGCATCCAACGTGCCCGGACACGAGCAAGTGAAATGTCTCGTCACGGACGGAGACACCAACAAGTTGGTGAGCGCCATGATGGATATCCTGTGATCGATGAGTGACGCTGCGTACGACAACATCAAACACTCATACGAGGATGTGTTGGAACAACTCGCAGAAGCGCTGTCGAACTGGGACGCACAGGAGGAGACTGCACGGTCAGCCATCGATAAGGAAGCTCGACCAGCAACCAATCCATACAAAAAGCTAATGGGACAACTGTATGGATGGATGCATCAGTTACATGTCATCGGGTTCAATTCGGGTAAGTATGATCTCAATGCCATCAAACAGTTCCTCATACCCTACTTCCTGTCCACGTCCAAGACAGAGGAACAAGAAGAGGAAGAAGAGAGGGAGCAAGAGGACAAAGAGAAAAAAGAAGAAGAGCACGTTCCAGTTCCAGTACTGCGAGATGGATACAGTTAGTGTCTATTTGGCTTTGGCCGGTGAGTCCGTCGATGCCCTCGTGACCCCAGCACTACGAGATCATTATTTCTGACATCGCTCCGAATGGCTCCCTTCCGAATGTTGCGACGAACATCGGAACGAGTACGTGTGCTGTCGACTCGCCAATCGACCGTGGGTCGGAGACGAGGCGTGCTGTAAGGCGCAAAGAGCGTTCGACAAGAGGACACCGGGGTCTGTTTAAGGTCGAGTGGTCCGGTGAAAGGGTTCGTGGGGTTGTGTAGCAATACGTACTATTGTGTCGGAGCCACCGACAAGTACAGCACCAAAGGACTGAGCAAACGTCACAACACCATCGACAAGGATGCGTTCCTGGAGGTGCTCACCAACCGTCGGAGCGGAAGTGGAAAGAACCGTGGATTCCGGGTGCATAAATCGACCGTGTTGACGTACGTGCAGGAACGAGCGGCCCTCACCTACTTTTACGCCAAACGCGTGGTGCACGAGGACGGGGTAAACACGGTTCCGGTGGACATATAGAAAAGACGATGCACGCTGCACTTGTTTCATACACGATCATGGATGCACGATGGAAACATCCATTCACGTGTATCGTCGCCGGACCGACGGGGTGCGGCAAGAGTACTTTCGTGACGCGTATGTTGCGTCACGCTGCTGTGATGATCGATCCACCTCCCGAAACAATCACGTGGTGTTACGGAGAATGGCAAGAGGCTTATGCAACGACGGACTTGGTCCACGTGTGGTTCGAGAAAGGGTTACCGACGGCGGCCATGTTCGAATCGACAACGAGGAACCTCAACGTCATAGACGATCTCATGGCAGAAACGGACGAACGGGTCACGACCTTGTTCACTAAAAAAAGTCATCACAGGAACACGTCCGTGCTGTATCTCGTACAGAACCTTTTCCCTAAAAACAAAGAGAGTCGCACCATCAGTCTGAATTCTAAGTACATGGTGGTGTTCAAGAATCCTCGTGACGCATCGCAGATGTCGCACTTGGCTCGGCAGATGTATCCGGGACGCGTCAAGTTCGTTCAAAATGCTTTTAAAGACGCCACGTCGGTGCCGTACGGTTATCTATTGATCGATCTCAAACAGGACACGCCCGAGGACATGCGTCTGCGCACGGCCATCTTTCCAGACGACGGTGTTCAGTACGTTTACTTGCCGAAGGTATAAAAAGACCGAGTGCGTGGATAGGCCATCATCGCCAACGCCGACGCCAATCTGCTGTGTG